>JARLTB010000033.1:2400000-2595000 GCA_030141615.1 Unio pictorum
ATATATATATATATATATCCTATAAAATGAATTACATTATCTGTATCAATAATGTAAATGGATTACGATATTGGCTTCGTATACATGCAAAATACCTATTTTAAATAAAATTAAGATTACAGAATAATGTTATTTCTAATTAACTTATTTAAATTATTCCATCACAACTTAATAGTTGGACAATCCTAAAATACAAACTACTGCTGTTTTTAATTTTTTGTTATAAATTAGACATAAAACACAACTGTCATTCCGTTGTTGAAATTGAACATGGTCCATATACAACCTCTTTTCAACACAGACTGTCCAATATAAATTTGACTTGTGTTAGTGTAGAGTATCTATTTTCATACTTACAAAGTGACGGTTTTCGCCTTAGTGTACAGTATTACTGTTAGAGTAGAGTATTAATCTTAGTGTACAGCATTAGTCTTAGTGTACAGTATTAATGTTAGAGTAGAGTATTAATCTTAGTGTACAGTATTAATCTTAGTGTACAGTATTACAGTATTAATCTTAGGGTAGAGTATAAAAAACTCTTCATACTTACAAAGTGACAGTTTCATCGTAGTATACCGTATTAATCTTAGTGTACAGTATTAATGTTAGAGTATTAATCTTAGTGTACAGTATTAATCTTAGTGTACAGTATTAATGATAGGATGGAATATCACTCTTCATACTTACAAAGTGACAGTTTCATCACAAAACATTTCGAGTTGTTGCGGCATTCATGTGAATGGACGATAACTGCAGATATTCCAGATTCACTGTATTATGATTGTGATCGGATATTAGAATACATTAAATCCCGGACGCACACGCATACGTTTTAACGCATATATATATATATATATATATATATATATATATATATATATATATATATATATATATATATATAAGTTTCATTTACTTAGAATTGCCTCACGTTATGTTTACCTCGTAAATATGAATTGGTTAGATGGGAGATCGCTTTATGTCAACATTTTCTGTGAAACTATTCACTCCCGTATGTTAATATTTAAACCACTATTGTATATAGGTAAATACTGCGAACCCTTCTACTCACTCATGGATATAAGTAAATACCGCGAACCCTTTTACTCACTCTTGGATATATATAAATACCACCAACCCCTCTTCCACTCTTGTATATAGGGTGAATACCGCCAACCCATCTACCACTCTTGTATATAGGTAAATACCGCCAACCCCTCTACCCACTCCCGCTATGAAATGACCATTTCCCTTTGTTTTATTTGATGTTATTCTTCTTGTTTTGGGGTTAACAACCAATTTTTAAACACATGATAATTTATACATTGGCTACTGTGGGGTACATATGCTACATTTAGACATATGCGATCTTTCCCCACAATTCCCTTTCGTCAATAGATTAGAGATAAATGGCCACCAAGAGTCAATAGTAATTGTGAAAACAAAACGTTCCAGAAGGCGGGGTAAGGCGAATTTCCCACGATCGCAGCCAATCATTACAGAGAATACTACGCAACAATTTCATATGCAAATCTGGACCAATCAGAATGGCACAAAATGATATTTTAACATGTAATGTTGAAACATATGAAACTGCACATAATATATGTAAAGTTTACAGACTATGTGATAATACGTTTTAAGAAATAAAATAATGTAATATAATGTTTAGTGAAACTACTTAAGACCTGAAACTTAGTCATTTTATATGCTAATGCAAAATTAACTATCCAATCAAATTTGCCTGGTTTATTAAGTTCTGTATGCTAAATCACAATTAACTATCCAAACTAATTGGTCTTATAGATTACGTTATGCATGCAAAAGCACAAAATACTATCCAATCAAACTGGTCTAGTAGATTATTAAGTTGTGCAAGTTAAAGGACAGTGAATTATCCAATCAAACGGCTCATGTAGATTACGTTATGCATGCTAATGCACAAAATATATCCAATCAAATTGGTTTAGTAGATTACGTTATGCATGCTAATGCACAAAAACTCTCCAATCAAATTGGTCTAGTAGATTACGTTGTGCATATGCTAATGCACAAAATCTATCCAATCAAATTGATCTAGTAGATTACGTTATGCATGCTAATGCACAAAATCTATCCAATCAAATTGGTCTAGTAGATTATGTTATGCATGCTAATGCACAAAATCTATCCAATCAAACTGGTCTAGTAGATTACGTTATGCATGCTAATGCACAAAAACTATCCAATCAAACTGGTCTAGTAGATTACGTTGTGCATATGCTAATGCACAAAAAGTATTCAATCAAATTGGTCTAGTAGATTACGTTATGCATGTTAATGCACAAAAACTATCCAATCAAATTGATCTGGTAGATTACGTTATGCATGCTAATGCACAAAATCTATCCAATCAAATTGATCTAGTAGATTACGTTATGCATGCTAATGCACAAAATCTATCCAATCAAATTGGTCTAGTAGATTACGTTATGCATGTTAATGCACAAAAACTATCCAATCAAACTGGTCTAGTAGATTACGTTATGCATGCTAATGCACAAAATCTATCCAATCAAATTGGTCTAGTAGATTATGTTATGCATGCTAATGCACAAAATCTATCCAATCAAACTGGTCTAGTAGATTACGTTATGCATGCTAATGCACAAAAACTATCCAATCAAACTGGTCTAGTAGATTACGTTGTGCATATGCTAATGCACAAAAAGTATTCAATCAAATTGGTCTAGTAGATTACGTTATGCATGTTAATGCACAAAAACTATCCAATCAAATTGATCTGGTAGATTACGTTCTAAATTTCTAAAGCATCATGAACTATCCAATCAAATTGATCCAGTATATTACGTCATGCACGATAAAAAAAAGAAATATTTAATTGGTTTCGTATATTAATATGTGTATGCATATGTATAAAGGTCCTTCTTATGATATTTTTCTTATTTCTTTCCAAAACATCATAAATATGTTCACACAGTTTTTAGATATTTTGAGAAATCCAGGCATTTTCTAACATCTCACGCTGAGACATCATTCTGAATCAACTGATTCTCATTTAACCCAGGTAATAATCCTTGCATAGCGTAAAAAAATGTATAACGTAAAAAAAAAAATTATTTTGTAGAAATAGCATGTTGTAAAATTTAACTATTGTAACACCACATTTAACTCATTTCTTTGACAAAATGTAGAAACTAGCTCTCTACCTTATCCATTTAATATTTCATGAATGTAAACAACTGTTCACATCCTTATAAATTTTATATTTTATGAATGTATACAATTGCACGGAACATTATATATTCGAATAGTATCTTACATGAAACGGTTTACAACCTTATATATTCGAATAGTATCTTACATGAAACGGTTTACAACCTTATATATTCGAATAGTATCTTACATGAAACGGCTTGCAACCTTATATATTCGAATAGTATCTTACATGAAACGGCTTACAACCTTATATATTCGAATAGTATCTTACATGAAACGGTTTACAACCTTATACATTCGAATAGTATCTTACGTGAAACGGTTTACAACCTTATACATTCGAATAATATCTTACATGAAACGGTTTACAACCTTATATATTCGAATAGTATCTTACATGAAACGGCTTACAACCTTATATATTCGAATAGTATCTTACATGAAACGGTTTACAACCTTATACATTCGAATAGTATCTTACATGAAACGGTTTACAACCTTATATATTCGAATAATATCTTACATGAAACGGTTTACAACCTTATATATTCGAATAGTATCTTACATGAAACGGCTTACAACTTTATATATTCGAATAGTATCTTACATGAAACGGCTTACAACCTTGCATGAAACGGCTTACAACTTTATATATTCGAATAGTATCTTACATGAAACGGCTTACAACTTTATATATTCGAATAGTATCTTACATGAAACGGCTTACAACCTTACATGAAACCGCTTACAACCTTATATATTCGAATAGTATATTACATGAAACGGCTTGCAACCTTATATATTCGAATAGTATATTACATGAAACGGCTTACAACTTTATATATTCGAATAGTATCTTACATGAAACGGCTTACAACTTTATATATTCGAATAGTATCTTACATGAAACGGCTTACAACCTTACATGAAACCGCTTACAACCTTATATATTCGAATAGTATCTTACATGAAACGGTTTACAACCTTATATATTCGAACAGTATCTTACATGAAACGGCTTACAACTTTATATATTCGAATAGTATCTTACATGAAACGGCTTACAACCTTACATGAAACGGCTTACAACTTTATATATTCGAATAGTATCTTACATGAAACGGCTTACAACTTTATATATTCGAATAGTATCTTACATGAAACGGCTTACAACCTTACATGAAACCGCTTACAACCTTATATATTCGAATAGTATATTACATGAAACGGCTTGCAACCTTATATATTCGAATAGTATCTTACATGAAACGGCTTACAACTTTATATATTCGAATAGTATCTTACATGAAACGGCTTACAACCTTACATGAAACCGCTTACAACCTTATATATTCGAATAGTATATTACATGAAACGGCTTGCAACCTTATATATTCGAATAGTATCTTACATGAAACGGCTTGCAACCTTATATATTTGAATAGTATCTTACATGAAACGGCTTACAACCTTATATATTCGAATAGTATATTACATGAAACGGCTTGCAACCTTATATATTCGAATAGTATCTTACATGAAACGGCTTGCAACCTTATATATTCGAATAGTATCTTACATGAAACGGTTTACAACCTTTTATATTCGAATAGTATCTTACATGAAACGGCTTACAACTTTATATATTCGAATAGTATCTTACATGAAACGGCTTACAACCTTACATGAAACGGCTTACAACTTTATATATTCGAATAGTATCTTACATGAAACGGCTTACAACTTTATATATTCGAATAGTATCTTACATGAAACGGCTTACAACCTTACATGAAACCGCTTACAACCTTATATATTCGAATAGTATATTACATGAAACGGCTTGCAACCTTATATATTCGAATAGTATCTTACATGAAACGGCTTACAACTTTATATATTCGAATAGTATCTTACATGAAACGGCTTACAACCTTGCATGAAACGGCTTACAACTTTATATATTCGAATAGTATCTTACATGAAACGGCTTACAACTTTATATATTCGAATAGTATCTTACATGAAACGGCTTACAACCTTACATGAAACCGCTTACAACCTTATATATTCGAATAGTATATTACATGAAACGGCTTGCAACCTTATATATTCGAATAGTATATTACATGAAACGGCTTACAACTTTATATATTCGAATAGTATCTTACATGAAACGGCTTACAACTTTATATATTCGAATAGTATCTTACATGTAACGGCTTACAACCTTACATGAAACCGCTTACAACCTTATATATTCGAATAGTATCTTACATGAAACGGTTTACAACCTTATATATTCGAATAGTATCTTACATGAAACGGCTTACAACTTTATATATTCGAATAGTATCTTACATGAAAGGGCTTACAACCTTACATGAAACGGCTTACAACTTTATATATTCGAATAGTATCTTACATGAAACGGCTTACAACTTTATATATTCGAATAGTATCTTACATGAAACGGCTTACAACCTTACATGAAACCGCTTACAACCTTATATATTCGAATAGTATATTACATGAAACGGCTTGCAACCTTATATATTCGAATAGTATCTTACATGAAACGGCTTACAACTTTATATATTCGAATAGTATCTTACATGAAACGGCTTACAACCTTACATGAAACCGCTTACAACCTTATATATTCGAATAGTATATTACATGAAACGGCTTGCAACCTTATATATTCGAATAGTATCTTACATGAAACGGCTTGCAACCTTATATATTTGAATAGTATCTTACATGAAACGGCTTACAACCTTATATATTCGAATAGTATATTACATGAAACGGCTTGCAACCTTATATATTCGAATAGTATCTTACATGAAACGGCTTGCAACCTTATATATTCGAATAGTATCTTACATGAAATGGTTTACAACCTTTTATATTCGAATAGTATCTTACATGAAACGGCTTACAACTTTATATATTCGAATAGTATCTTACATGAAACGGCTTACAACCTTACATGAAACGGCTTACAACTTTATATATTCGAATAGTATCTTACATGAAACGGCTTACAACTTTATATATTCGAATAGTATCTTACATGAAACGGCTTACAACCTTACATGAAACCGCTTACAACCTTATATATTCGAATAGTATATTACATGAAACGGCTTGCAACCTTATATATTCGAATAGTATCTTACATGAAACGGCTTACAACTTTATATATTCGAATAGTATCTTACATGAAACGGCTTACAACCTTACATGAAACCGCTTACAACCTTATATATTCGAATAGTATATTACATGAAACGGCTTGCAACCTTATATATTCGAATAGTATCTTACATGAAACGGCTTGCAACCTTATACATTCGAATAGTATCTTACATGAAACGGCTTACAACTTTATATATTCGAATAGTATCTTACATGAAACGGCTTACAACCTTATATATTCGAATAGTATATTACATGAAACGGCTTGCAACCTTATATATTCGAATAGTATATTACATGAAACGGCTTGCAACCTTATATATTCGAATAGTATCTTACATGAAACGGCTTACAACTTTATATATTCGAATAGTATCTTACATGAAACGGCTTACAACCTTACATGAAACCGCTTACAACCTTATATATTCGAATAGTATATTACATGAAACGGCTTGCAACCTTATATATTCGAATAGTATCTTACATGAAACGGCTTGCAACCTTATATATTTGAATAGTATCTTACATGAAACGGCTTACAACCTTATATATTCGAATAGTATATTACATGAAACGGCTTGCAACCTTATATATTCGAATAGTATCTTACATGAAACGGCTTGCAACCTTATATATTCGAATAGTATCTTACATGAAACGGTTTACAACCTTATATATTCGAATAGTATCTTACATGAAACGGCTTACAACTTTATATATTCGAATAGTATCTTACATGAAACGGCTTACAACCTTACATGAAACGGCTTACAACTTTATATATTCGAATAGTATCTTACATGAAACGGCTTACAACTTTATATATTCGAATAGTATCTTACATGAAACGGCTTACAACCTTACATGAAACCGCTTACAACCTTATATATTCGAATAGTATATTACATGAAACGGCTTGCAACCTTATATATTCGAATAGTATCTTACATGAAACGGCTTACAACTTTATATATTCGAATAGTATCTTACATGAAACGGCTTACAACCTTACATGAAACCGCTTACAACCTTATATATTCGAATAGTATATTACATGAAACGGCTTGCAACCTTATATATTCGAATAGTATCTTACATGAAACGGCTTGCAGTCTTATACATTCGAATAGTATCTTACATGAAACGGCTTACAACTTTATATATTCGAATAGTATCTTACATGAAACGGCTTACAACCTTATATATTCGAATATTATATTACATGAAACGGCTTGCAACCTTATATATTCGAATAGTATATTACATGAAACGGCTTGCAACCTTATATATTCGAATAGTATATTACATGAAACGGCTTGCAACCTTATATATTCGAATAGTATCTTACATGAAATGGCTTACAACTTTATATATTCGAATAGTATCTTACATGAAACGGCTTACAACTTTATATATTCGAATAGTATCTTACATGAAACGGCTTACAACCTTACATGAAACCGCTTACAACCTTATATATTCGAATAGTATATTACATGAAACGGCTTGCAACCTTATATATTCGAATAGTATCTTACATGAAACGGCTTACAACTTTATATATTCGAATAGTATCTTACATGAAACGGCTTACAACCTTACATGAAACCGCTTACAACCTTATATATTCGAATAGTATATTACATGAAACGGCTTGCAACCTTATATATTCGAATAGTATCTTACATGAAATGGCTTACAACTTTATATATTCGAATAGTATCTTACATGAAACGGCTTACAACTTTATATATTCGAATAGTATCTTACATGAAACGGCTTACAACCTTACATGAAACGGCTTACAACTTTATATATTCGAATAGTATCTTACATGAAACGGCTTACAACTTTATATATTCGAATAGTATCTTACATGAAACGGCTTACAACCTTACATGAAACCGCTTACAACCTTATATATTCGAATAGTATATTACATGAAACGGCTTGCAACCTTATATATTCGAATAGTATCTTACATGAAACGGCTTACAACTTTATATATTCGAATAGTATTACATGAAACGGCTTACAACCTTACATGAAACCGCTTACAACCTTATATATTCGAATAGTATATTACATGAAACGGCTTGCAACCTTATATATTCGAATAGTATCTTACATGAAACGGCTTGCAACCTTATACATTCGAATAGTATCTTACATGAAACGGCTTACAACTTTATATATTCGAATAGTATCTTACATGAAACGGCTTACAACCTTATATATTCGAATAGTATATTACATGAAACGGCTTGCAACCTTATATATTCGAATAGTATATTACATGAAACGGCTTGCAACCTTATATATTCGAATAGTATCTTACATGAAACGGCTTACAACTTTATATATTCGAATAGTATCTTACATGAAACGGCTTACAACCTTACATGAAACCGCTTACAACATTATATATTCGAATAGTATCTTACATGAAACGGTTTACAACCTTATATATTCGAATAGTATCTTACATGAAACGGTTTACAACCTTATATATTCGAATAGTATCTTACATGAAACGGCTTACAACTTTATATATTCGAATAGTATCTTACATGAAACGGCTTACAACCTTACATGAAACCGCTTACAACCTTATATATTCGAATAGTATATTACATGAAACGGCTTACAACTTTATATATTCGAATAGTATCTGTCGTGAAAAGGCTTACAACCTTACATGAAACCGCTTACAACCTTATATATTAGAATAGTATCTTACATGAACGGCTTACAACCTTATATACAGTATCTTACACTAATGTATGAAACTGCTAATAGTCTATATATTTGATTGATTTCTTATATAAATATAGCAAACGGTGTACAACTTTATGCATTTGATTCATTTCTTGTATCAAAGTTCAAAATGGTTTACTACCTAATATATCTGATTCAATTTTACATGACTAGAAAACGGCTTACAAACTAATATTTTTATTTATATTTTACATGGATAGAAAGCGGCCTAAACCTTATATACTTGATTCACTTTTACCTGACTAGAAAAAGGCTTACATCATAATATATTTGATTAATTTCTTACATTAATATTTAAAACGGCTTACAACCTAGTATATTTTATTTATTTTCCATGCATAGAAAGTGGCTTACAACATAATATATTTGATTAAGTATTTACATGACTAGAAGACGGCTTACAACATAATATATTTGATTCATTTTTACATGACTAGAAAACGGTGTACAACCTAATATATTTGATTCAGTTTTACATGACGAGACAACGGCTTACAACCTAATATATTTGATTCATTTTGACATAACTAGTAAACGTCTCACATCCTTATATACTTGATTCATTTCATTCATTAAAGGAACTGTCATGCATTTTGCACTATATTATTGAGAATAGAATATTTTCCCCATGATTTGTCTTTGCTTTATCTTTCTGTGCTTGAACAACATACGCTTTAATGAGTCCATTATCCATACCAGATTCTGTACTAAAATCCATAAATATCTTTGGAATAATTGTTTTTAAATTTATGTGATGTAAAACATCTGTTGAAAATATGTTAACGACGTTTCTTAAGCACTTTTCTGTGCTATTAATACCTAATGTCGTATATTATTTTAAAAGCATAATTTTACTCCATTACGCGTCTTTTGTGCATATGGATCCAACATATTTTGCAGAGCATTATTTTTTTACATAATTAATTTTCACTTTTAGACAATCATTTTACGTTGCACATTGATCATTTTTTATACAGGTAAGATAATTACAGTAAGTGTAATGTAATACAGGTATATGTAAAGTCATGAAAGTACATGTACAGTAATTTAAGTCTAGGTAAACATTATTTACTTATGTATGTCTGTATGTCTGTATGCATGCAGTCTTGGAAAGCTCATACAGAATCAGTCTGTAAGAATGCTATGATGTTCTGAAGGAAAGCCCATACAAATAATTATGTACCAATATCATTTTATTTCACTATAAGTGGGAGACTTCCCTAAATAATAACAATATTTTATTATGAAATTAAGTATGGCGCCTAATTAAAGGTTAAAGGTCAAGAAGACACAATGTATGGAACCTTCCTTTGATTGACGAAAGTTATTTTACAAAGCATGTAAACCATGTAACGGATGATTGTTTCCTTTATTCCCATGACAACGATGGACGATTATTCTAATAAATAATTAACTTTTCATTATATTTGCGTCTCCATGACAACTATACATTTCTCAATAATTTGCAACTCGTTTTACTCGTGAGGGATTAATTGAAACGAAGAGTGCTGATGCCACGCAGAAACCGGTCTCCAAGGAAACCGGTCTCCAAGGAATCTATTTCAGGAAAATGAAGTTTTCCATAAATGTGACGTGTACATGAATAACAATGAGTAGAAGAGACAAGAACATTATGCTTTCTAAATATGCGATCTAGGTATTTGAAGTGACATATTTGCCACAAATGGTACGTCACGGCGAAAGTTGTCACGTTTCCAGCAAATTCTTAAAACACACAGCTTGCAGCTCATAAATGGGAAGAATACTTGATTCCAAGGCAGTTATATATATATAGTTATAGTTATTGTTAAATATCGTCTTCTATAGATTGCATTATTATGTAATCCTCCTGTATTTAAGAAAGAAGGTAAGAGTAACTTTTAATTATATAAAAACGAACGTTTTGCAAGTACACAAAGACAACTTTCAAAACTTCCCTTTGTGTGATTTTGGGTAATGACTAAGTGTAATTTAATTTGGTTTATGCTCAAGCCTTTCCGTTAATAGAACCTATGGTAACAACAGTTGTTCCACGCATTCAAAATAACATCATATGCATATGACATACACTTCTAGAGTTCTTTAGGGTCTAGTCGACTCGGATTACGTATTTTCATTCCAAAGTTGATACACACACACACACACACACACACACACACATATATATATATATATATATATATATATATATATATATATATATATATATATATATATATATGACTGATAGACGACAATCTCGATTTCTTTCAAAATTATGATACTGCTGTCATTAAATTTTTCAATGAGTGTTCTGTCATTTCAAAGATCACGATGCAATAAACAAACTTCTATTACTAAAATCAGTATGCAATGAGGGTACTCGCATACCAAAGTATCATGATGCAATGAGGGTACTCGCATACCAAAGTATCATGATGCAATGAGGGTACTCGCATACCAAAATCAGTATGCAATGAGGGTACTCGCATACCAAAATATCATGATGCAATGAGGGTACTCGCATACCAAAGTATCATGATGCAATGAGGGTACTCTCATACCAAAATTGGTATACACTGAGGGTACTTTAATACCAAAATCATGATGCAATGAACGTACAGTCATTCCAAAATCATGATGCAATGAACGTACAGTCATTCAAAAATCAGTATGCAATGAACGTAGAGTGATTTCCAAATCATAACGCAATGAAGGTATTGAGGAATTTGCTCACACGAATAACTATTTGTCCTAGGATGCAGTAATTGCCAATAAATTGTATTTTTCTTTAAGCATCTGTCCAAAATTTCATTCTGCCGTTTATGTTTTTACCATAAGATATGAGTCTCGTAAAAATGTTTACAGATGTAAAAAGAGACAATGATTATATACTGCGCAGTCTCAGTAATAAAAGCGATTTGTTCAACCCATAACTCTAATGAATAATGTCTAATGCTTTCAGCAGAGATACTTTCGCAGTACCCATTTATATAGATTGTCAATATTTGACGAGATTATCGTCGAGATATCGTGACAATGAAAATACGTTTGGAACACATTTAATCTTTGTAATGCGTTTTAATACCCTATTAAATTAAGTTTACTAGGAATTATTACGAAATAACTATAAAGTAGGCATATGTTACATTTGGCATCTGACAGATTTATCTTTCTTTCCTCTACTTCTGTCCCATGCCTCTTTGATTTTGTATTGCCAAGGGATTATCGAAAATTCCTCCAAAGGACCGAAACATGAGATGATGCGACGATAAACGAAAATGCAGGTCTGGAATGGTACAAATACAAACTTATCTAAATGTTATCAAAGCAAATAAAAGAAGGAAAAAAAATCAAGTTGAGTAATAAAGCATGTCCTTGCACGCTTTTCAGATATTATTTTAACTACGCCATCCGGAGTTCGTTACCATTATCATATTCCCATTCTATGTCTAAGCAGAAAACGACACTTTTATTTGAAAGAATAGGAAAATAGGTAGGATAGTGTCATAAAGGAAAGCCAATGGAACGTCACCCCACCCCGATATGCGAATATGGTGATATCATAAATCGATAAACTCATGTTTAAAATCATATGCAAACCCATTAATGTTTAAAATCATTTGCAAACCCATTAATGTTTAAAATCATGTGCAAATATATCAACGTTTAAGATTAAATACAAACCCATTAATTTTAAAAATCATATGCAAACCCATTACTGTTTAAAATCATTTGCAAACCCATTAATGTTTAAAATTATATGCAAACACATTAATGTTTAAAATCATATGCAAACCCGTTAATTTTTAAAATCATGAGCAAACCCATTAATGTTTAAAATCATATACAAACACATTACTGTTTAAAATCATTTGCAAACCCATTAATGTTTAAAATCATATGCAAACACATTAATGTTTAAAATCATATGCAAACCCGTTAATTTTTAAAATCATGTGCAAACCCATTAATGTTTAAAATCATATACAAACCCATTACTGTTTAAAATCATTTGCAAACCCATTAATGTTTAAAATCATATGCAAACACATTAATGTTTAAAATCATATGCAAACCCGTTAATTTTTAAAATCATATGCAAACCCATTAATGTTTAAAATCATATGCAAACACATTAATGTTTAAAATCATTTGCAAACCCATTAATGTTTAAAATCATTTGCAAACCCATTAACATTTAAAATCATATGCAAACCCATTAATGTTTAAAATCATGTACAAACCCATTCATGTTTAAAATCATATACAAACCCATTAATGTTTAAAATCATTTGCAAACCCATTAATATTTAAAATCATTTGCAAACCCATTAATGTTTAAAATCATATACAAACCCATTAATGTTATGCAAACCCATTAATGTTTAAAATCATATACAAACCCATTAATGTTTAAAATCATATGCAAACCCGTTAATGTTTAAAATTGTGTGCAAACATATCAAAGTTTAAGATTAAATTCAAACCCATTAATTTTTAAAATCATATGCAAACCCATTAATGCTTAAAATTATTTGCAAACCCATTAATTTTTCAAATCATATGCAAACATATTAATGTTTAAAATCATATACAAACCCATTAATTTTTAAAATCATATGCAAACCCATTACTGTTTAAAATCATATGTAAACCCATTATTGTTTAAAATCATTTGCAAACACATTAAGGTTTAAAATCATATACAAACCCATTAATGTTTAAAATCATTTGCAATCACATTAAGGTTTAAAATCATATGCAAACCCATTAATGTTTAAAATCATTTGCAAACCCATTAATGTTTAAAATCATATACAAACCCATTAATGTTTAAAATCATATACAAACCCATTAATGTTTAAAATCATATGCAAACCCATTAATGTTTAAAATCATATGCAAACCCATTAATGTTTAAAATCATATGCAAACCCATTAATGTTTAAAATCATATGCAAACCCATTAATGTTTAAAATCATATGCAAACCCTTTAATGTTTAAAATCATATGTAAACCCATTAATGTTTAAAATCATATGTAAACCCATTAATGTTTAAAATCATGTGCAAACCCAATAATGTTTAAAATCATATGCAAACACATTAATGTTTAAAATCATATGCAAACCCATTAATGTTTAAAATCATTTGCAAACCCATTATTGTTTAAAATCATATGCAAACCCATTAAGGTTTAAAATCATATGCAAACCCATTAATGTTTAAAATCATTTGCAAACCCCTTAATGTTTAAAATCATTTGCAAACACATTAAGGTTTAAAATCATTGTCACAGAATTAGGCGAAAATTGAACTGATTTTTGTTCTTCTTGAATTGCAAACGAAACTCACCATTTTCTTGATTTCGTCGTACACGCATTACCTGGGGTGATTAAGTGGTTTTCTCCAAGGTAAATGGCGTGTAACGATTTGCATGTGCCAGTTTGTTATTTACATGAAATCCGAAATACTCGTTTCACGTGGTGCACGGCAAGCTCGATGTGATTTATGTTCACCTATAGAGAGTATATAAGGCGAGATATTTCTCATAATAATTACGGGAACCAAAATATCTAATCGAAGGATAGATAAGCTCGTCTTGCAATCTCCAGCCAAAGGGGTGAGTGTTAAATTTACATTTTCGTTTTATTGTGAATTTTATTCAGATTATCATTTCGTATAATGATGCTTTTATTGCAATTAAACGTGGAATATTTGGAATTACTAGTCACTATTAGACTTTAAATGCAATATCGTAATCTACGGCTTAGATTATTTTTGAGACAACTATTATTAGTCTGGTTTTGTTTATTGTAGCTGTTACCGTGTTTCTGATACTGTAGCTGACAATCGCTGTTACCATAGATCTGATAATCGCTGATACCGTAGATGTCAATGTTTCTGATACCGTAGATCTGATACCGTAGATCTGATACCGTAGATGTCAATGTTTCTGATACCGTAGCTGCTAACGTAGTTGATACCATTTCTGATACCGTAGCTGTTAACACATCTGATACCATCTTTTGATAAACGTCTTTGATATCGTCTGATTTGTTGTGGGACATCTATTATTTGTTCCGGAACATCTTTGTATAAATATCTGAATGTGATTGTGCCGTTAATTTGTGCAAACGGAATTGAAGTATCTGTCTGTGTGTCGAACTGTCTGTTCGTCAAAATCTGTGTAACGTGTAAATATCCGAAAAGCTAGAAGTCCGAGTGTCGGAGCTCTCTGAGTTGTAAAACATCCGGGTCGACATCTAGGGTAGTGAGGAACCGTTGGTTCTGGTAGATGTTGTATGTTGTCTGAACGTATAACTGTGGTGGATCCGTGAAGGGAAACGTCCGATAATAGTATTGGTCAACCCTAGGTTTTCGGGGAAACTGGGAGACGATTCAACTGTTGCTGAATCGTGCGGTTATACGGGGTCGAGACACATATGTATATTGAAATTGTAATACAATTTAATACATTGTTGTATTTGCATGCTTATGTCAGATCACAATAATATTTCAAGTGATCGCATAGATATCAATAAAGCTAGCAACTTGATTGAATACAAGTATATGGTCGTGCTAGTTATCGCAATCCATCGTGCGATAGTATAGTTTGTCGTTTGTGTTCATTTTTCGTAATTTATACTTGCATTAATTTAACTTTCGTAAAGGATCCTTGGATCTGTGTATAGTCCAAGAGATCCCTTTACATCTGAGATTCCTTTTGTATTAATATTTAATTTGTTCATGTATTGTGAATGGATGTGAGTGTAATTGTGGGTTGAGTGCATGAATTATTGTGTTGTTGCATCTGTATTTTTTTCATTTATAATTTATTACATAAATTTATATTTTCTTTCACAAATTGTGTTTGTATTGTTCATTTAATCCACCCTCCTCTCGGTAACAATTCTGTTACAATGGTGTCAGAAGTGGGATCGTTGGATTAAGTGAACTGTCAATCATCTTTGTGAAAGTATACATTTAATTTTTATATTTGAGCGTGACCTTCTGTTCAAAGATAATACTCAAGTTGGGGTTTATTTTTGTTTAGTTTATCTAGGTCCGTGTGTCCAGTATAAACTTGTTTAAAGCATTGGTTTTGGTTACCTATCTATATTCTTATTACAATTGTCATTGTCATGTCATCCCTTAAAGACTTGGTTGCCTTAGGCAAAGATTTTGGATATGAAGGTGAAAGTTTGAGGAAATTTATTCAGAAAGAACAAGCCCGGGAAAGAGAAGAAAGGGTAAGAGCAAGGGAATTAGAAAGGGTAGCCGATGAAAGGAAACGGGAATTAGAGAGGGAATCCGAAGATAGGAAATGGGCCTTTGAGAGGGAAAAGATAGAATTAGAGAAGCAGGCCGAAAGGGAAAAGATAGAATTAGAGAAAGGGAAGATTGAATTAGAGAAGCAGGCCAAAAAGGACAGGATAGGATGGGAAAGGGAATCGGAGGAACGGCGAATAGAGTTGGATAAACTAGCAAAAGTAGAAATGTTAGAGTTAGAAGAAAGAGCAAAGCAACGGGATCATGAGCGTAAGGTAGAATTAGCAACATCTGGAAGAGAACACGATTCTGCCACTAGCAAATTAAGGGGCCCCAAATTACCTTCCTTTGACGATGAAAAAGATAACATGGATAGTTATCTTCATCGGTTTGAGCGGTATGCCGAAAACCAGAAGTGGAGTCAAAATGACTGGGCATTGCATCTTAGTGCGCTTTTAAAAGGTAAAGCGCTGGATGTATACTCTCGACTTCCTAGGGACGATGTGTTTAAGTACGACGTCCTAAAGAAAGCACTTCTCAAAAGGTACGAGCTCACTGAACGAGGATTTCGTAAAAAGTTCAGGTATAGCAAGCCCGATAAGGGAGAAACCTTTGGTCAGTTCACCGTCAGAATTGCGAACTATTTTGAGCGGTGGATTGAATGCGGCAAAGCGGTGAAAACGTTTGAAGGGTTGACTGATTTCTTGCTCAGAGATCAATTATTTAATACAGTTGGGCGAGAATTAGATCAATTTCTGAAGGAGAAAGTCTTCACGAACGTAAAAGATATGGCTAAGCAAGCCGATTTATTTGCCGAAGCTCATGGGGGAACCCAGAACGTGGTTTTGAAAGATTTTAAGTCTGGAAACCAGTCTGTAAGACCTATGCCTAGGGAGCCTGTAAAATCAGCTGAGGTAAAAAGGTCAGTTAGGAATCCAGTTTTTCAGCGTGTGCAATGTTTCTTGTGTAATGCATGGGGTCATGTTCAAAAAGACTGTCCTAAAAGAAAGGCACTTATACATAAGGTAGCAGTGGCTATACAAAGTAAAGGTATATCTGATAACATCGTACAGGTAGAACCTTGTATTCATTCGCTTGGCACGTGTTTATTTCCTGAAGCGCGTGTACCAACCGCGAGAGGGTTTGTCAACGGTCGAGAAGTCGTGGTATTGCGTGACACTGGTTGTACGGGCGTAGTGATCAAACGTAGTCTCGTGCAGGATAACCAAATGCTCGGGTGGGAATCCCCATGTATGTTACTTGATCAGACGATGGGTCGCATTCCCGTAGCAAGGATGACAGTAAAAACACCTTTCTTAACGGGAACTGTTGATGTCCTTTGTATGGACAATCCTATTTACGATCTGACGATCGGTAATGTTGAAGGTTCCCGTCTTCCAACCATGCCCGATTTTAAAATACCTTTGGCCCAGGCAGTCGAAACGCGAGCGCAAACACGGCGAGAGAAAACCGCGTTTCGTAAATTAATAGTCCCTGAATCGATCTCAGGAATTTCCCGCGATGATTTCAAAAGAGCAAGAACGTGATGAATCCATCAGAACAATTGTTGAGAAAATCACGTCAGGCGCGATTAAACACTGCAAGCATAGGGGTAGCTCGAGATTCGTACACAAGAACGGATTAATTCATAGGGAGTTTAGCGCTTGGGAGGGTAAGAAGTATTGGCAAGTGGTCGTACCCCAGAGATATAGATCTCAAGTACTTAGGGTGGCGCATGAGTCAAGCATGGCAGGACACCTAGGTAAGGCTAAAACCACTAGCAGGGTAGTCGCTGAATTCTACTGGCCTGGTGTTAATGGCGATGTCACACGGTTCTGTAGGTCGTGCGACGTATGTCAGAAAACCGTCTGTAAGGGAAGGGTCACAAGGGTGCCCTTAGGACAGATGCCATTAATAGATACACCGTTTAAAAGAGTGGCAGTAGATATTGTAGGACCAATACACCCGGTTACCGAAAGAAAGAATCGGTATATTCTTACTCTGGTTGATTACGCAACCAGATACCCCGAAGCCGTAGCGTTACCAACTATTGAAACGGAAAGGGTAGCTGAAGCATTAGTTGATATCTTCAGTAGGGTAGGGGTGCCAGAAGAAATCCTCACTGATTGTGGTGCCCAATTCACCTCTGACCTCATGGGTGAAATAAGTAGGCTGTTATCCATCAAACAGCTTAACACTACCCCATACCATCCGATGTGCAATGGACTGGTAGAGAAGTTTAATGGTACCCTCAAAAGCATGCTGCGAAAGATGTGCGCGGAACGTCCGCAAGACTGGGACCGTTATTTGAACGCTGTTTTGTTCGCGTACCGTGAAGTACCGCAGTAAAGTTTAGGGTTTTCACCCTTCGAACTGTTGTACGGTAGAACGGTTCGAGGCCCGATGCGGATACTACGCGAACTATGGACTGGTGATGTCGCGAACGAGGAAATAAAAACGACTTACCAGTACGTTTTAGATCTAAGAAACAAACTTGAGAGTACATGCCAGATGGCACGTGACAAATTGATTAAATCGGGGCGCAGATATGCCAAGTATTACAACCGCAGAGCGCGTAATAGGAAATTTCTTGTGGGAGATCAGGTGCTATTGCTTCTTCCAACGAGCTCAAATAAGTTATTAGTCCAGTGGAAAGGTCCATATGAAGTTAAAGAAGTAAAAAGTGACATGGACTATAAAATTGACATGGACGATATTGTAAAAACATTCCATGCGAATATGCTCAAGTTGTATATTAAGAGACAGAGCGACAATGTTGGAAAGTGGGTCTTAAATGTCGTTTGTACGGCAGTCGTAGACGATGATGAAGCTGATTCGAATATAGAGAGTTCCCTTGAATGTCCCTTGGGAGTTGCGGGGGAGGGGATAGATAAAGTCGATGTGAGTGCGGAGTTGACGAAAGACCAGCGTCAACAGATTAATGCGCTCTTGGCTAAACATTCTTATGTATTCACTGACAGACCAGGTTGTACAACTTTGTTGGACCTCAAAATTAAGCTGAATACGTCTGACCCTATTCGAATCAAGGGCTATCCGGTGCCATACAACGCACGTGAAGCTGTGGACGAAGAGGTGGGTAAAATGTTGGATCTGGGGGTGATTGAACCCTCCAACTCGACATATTTTTCTCCAGTAGTGCTTGTCAGGAAAAAGGACGGGACGAACCGATTCTGCATTGATTTTCGGCAGTTAAATAAAATCACTGTGTTCGATGCAGAACCAATGCCAGATATGGAGGGTCTATTTGCGAAGTTGTCGGGAAACCGATGGATTTCCAAATTAGATCTGGCCAAGGGATATTGGCAGGTTCCCATTGTCCCAGGATCCCGACCATTGACAGCATTTGCGACCCAGAAAGGACTGTATAAATTCAAAGTGATGCCATTCGGGTTAGTTGGAGCCAGCGCCACCTGTTGTCGTTTGATGCGTAAGTTGCTTAAAGGTTTAGCAAACGTTGATAGCTTTGTAGACGACATATTCGTGTACACGAATACTTGGAGTGAGCACGTGTCCGTCCTGAGCGAGCTCTTCAATAGACTCCGCAAAGCGAACCTTACAGTGAGACCCACTAAATGCAGTATTGGTTATACAGATTTAGATTGTTTGGGTCATAGGGTCAGCGGTATGGGTCAGTTAAAACCTCATCCCAAGCAAATTGAAGCAATTAGAGACGCACCGAAGCCAACCAACAAAACGCAGGTAAGATCATTTCTAGGTCTAGTAGGTTTTTACAGAAAGTTTATACCGAACTTTGCAGCCATTGCTAGCCCGCTGTCTGATTTGACCAAGAAGGGGCAACCAAACAAAGTTGAATGGGGACCGCCACAAGATAAAGCATTTTGTACTCTGAAAGAGAAACTGGTTAGTGCACCTATATTGAAATTGCCAGATGTCAGGAAACCTTTTATTCTAAGAACAGACGCTTCTGAAACTGGGCTGGGGGCAGTTTTACTGCAAGAGCAGGACGACAGTAAGTTACCCGTAGCTTACTCGAGTAGAAAATTGCTACCCAGGGAGAAAAATTATTCCTTTATAGAAAAGGAATGTTTGGCCGTAGTATGGGGAATTGGGAAGTATCACGCATATCTGTTTGGGAGAGATTTCGTTCTCGAGACTGATCACCAACCCCTACTGTATTTAAACAAGGCCAAGGTCGCTAACGCTCGGTTGATGCGTTGGGCGCTAACACTACAACCTTATCGTTTCCGTGTAGAAGCAATAAGGGGAGTTGAAAATATAGGCGCAGACTACTTGAGTAGGGCATGATGGGAAATTTGTATGAATTTGCCCAGTAATAAAATCCAGTTTGTAGTATAACCAGTGTAAATGTTGTAAGATATCATCAGTAGTTATTTTTCTTCTATTCTATGTTAGTTTTAAAAATGTGTACATTTTTATTCTTAGGGGGGAGGTATTGTCACAGAATTAGGCAAAAATTGAACTGATTTTTGTTCTTCTTGAATTGCAAACGAAACTCACCATTTTCTTGATTTCGTCGTACACGCATTACCTGGGGTGATTAAGTGGTTTTCTCCAAGGTAAATGGCGTGTAACAATTTGCATGTGCCAGTTTGTTATTTACATGAAATCCAAAATACTCGTTTGTTTCACGTGGTGCACGGCAAGCTCGATGTGATTTATGTTCACCTATAGAGAGTATATAAGGCGAGATATTTCTCATAATAATTACGGGAACCAAAATATCTAATCGAAGGATAGATAAGCTCGTCTTGCAATCTCCAGCCAAAGGGGTGAGTGTTAAATTTACATTTTCGTTTTATTGTGAATTTTATTCAGATTATCATTTCGTATAATGATGCTTTTATTGCAATTAAACGTGGAATATTTGGAATTACTAGTCACTATTAGACTTTAAATGCAATATTGTAATCTACGGCTTAGATTATTTTTGAGACAACTATTATTAGTCTGGTTTTGTTTATTGTAGCTGTTACCGTGTTTCTGATACTGTAGCTGACAATCGCTGTTACCATAGATCTGATAATCGCTGATACCGTAGATGTCAATGTTTCTGATACCGTAGATCTGATACCGTAGATCTGATACCGTAGATGTCAATGTTTCTGATACCGTAGCTGCTAACGTAGTTGATACCATTTCTGATACCGTAGCTGTTAACACATCTGATACCATCTTTTGATAAACGTCTTTGATATCGTCTGATTTGTTGTGGGACATCTATTATTTGTTCCGGAACATCTCTGTATAAATATCTGAATGTGATTGTGCCGTTAATTTGTGCAAACGGAATTGAAGTATCTGTCTGTGTGTCGAACTGTCTGTTCGTCAACATCTGTGTAACGTGTAAATATCCGGAAAGCTAGAAGTCCGAGTGTCGGAGCTCTCTGAGTTGTAAAACATCCGGGTCGACATCTAGGGTAGTGAGGAACCGTTGGTTCTGGTAGATGTTGTATGTTGTCTGAACGTATAACTGTGGTGGATCCGTGAAGGGAAACGTCCGATAATAGTATTGGTCAACCCTAGGTTTTCGGGGAAACTGGGAGACGATTCAACTGTTGCTGAATCGTGCGGTTATACGGGGTCGAGACACATATGTGTATTGAAATTGTAATACAATTTAATACATTGTTGTATTTGCATGCTTATGTCAGATCACAATAATATTTCAAGTGATCGCATAGATATCAATAAAAGCTAGCAACTTGATTGAATACAAGTATATGGTCGTGTTAGTTATCGCAATCCATCGTGCGATAGTATAGTTTGTCGTTTGTGTTCATTTTTCGTAATTTATACTTGCATTAATTTAACTTTCGTAAAGGATCCTTGGATCTGTGTATAGTCCAAGAGATCCCTTTACATCTGAGATTCCTTTTGTATTAATATTTAATTTGTTCATGTATTGTGAATGGTTGTGAGTGTAATTGTGGGTTGAGTGCATGAATTATTGTGTTGTTGCATCTGTATTTTTTTAATTTATAATTTATTACATAAATTTATATTTTCTTTCACAAATTGTGTTTGTATTGTTCATTTAATCCACCCTCCTCTCGGTAACAATTCTGTTACAATCATATACAAACCCATTAATGTTTAAAATCATATGCAAACCCATTAATGTTTAAAATCATATGCAAACACATTAAGGTTTAAAATCATATGCAAACCCATTAATGTTTAAAATCATTTGCAAACCCATTAATGTTTAAAATCATATGCAAACCCATTAATGTTTAAAATCATTTGCAACCCCATTATTGTTTAAAATCATTTGCAAACACATTGATGCTTTAAATCATATACAAACCCATTAATGTTTAAAATCATATACAAACCCATTAATGTTTAAAATCATATACAAACCCATTACTGTTTAAAATCATATGCAAACCCATTAATGTTTAAAATCATATGCACATTAAGGTTTAAAATCATATGCAAACCCATTAATGTTTAAAATCATATACAAACCCATTAATGTTTAAAATCATATACAAACCCATTAATGCTTAAAATCATATACAAACCCATTAATGTTTAAAATCATATGCAAACCCATTAATGTTTAAAATCATATGCAAACCCATTAATGTTTAAAATCATATGCAAACCCATTAATGTTTAAAATCATATGCAAACCCATTAATGTTTAAAATCATATGCAAACCCATTAATGTTTAAAATCATATACAAACCCATTAATGTTTAAAATCATATACAAACCCATTAATGTTTAAAATCATATGCAAACCCATTAATGTTTAAAATCATATGCAAACCCATTAATGTTTAAAATCATATGCAAACCCATTAATGTTTAAAATCATATACAAACCCATTAATGTTTAAAATCATATGCAAACCCATTAATGCTTAAAATCATATACAAACCCATTAATGTTTAAAATCATATGCAAACCCATTAATGTTTAAAATCATATGCAAACCCATTAATGTTTAAAATCATATGCAAACCCATTAATATTTAAAATCATATGCAAACCCATTAATGTTTAAAATCATATGCAAACACATTAAGGTTTAAAATCATATGCAAACCCATTAATGTTTAAATGTAGAATAGTATTAGTTTGAATGTCACACTTATCTCTTTCTTTGACTATTGTCTATTGACTATTGTCTATTGTCTATTGACTATTGTCTATTGACTATTGTCATGCAAATCCATTCTAAAATACAAACAATTAAAGATTCCATAGATAAAATGAGAAATAATAGTTACAAAGAGAAGTTAAAGAACTAAATATGTTCCAGTTCTGAAATATAGGGAAAATATGTTATTTCCTTTCTTTATCAGACTAGATGAGGTAATCGGATTACCGCGTTGAACTGCAAGGGTCGTAATTCGTTTTAACAGACGATCTGCAATATCGCCTTTTATATGGTGATCTGCATTGATCACATCTGTCACCAGATGATATGCAATTACTATATATGTCACCAGATGATATGCAATTACCATATATGTCAACTGATATGCAATTACCATATATGTCACCAGATGATATGCAATTACCATTTCACCAGATGAGATGCAATTACCATATATGTCACCAGATGATATGCAATTACCATATGTCACCAGATGATATGCAATTACCATATATGTCACCAGATGATATTCAATTACAATATATGTCACCAGATGATATTCAGTTACCATATGTCACCAGATGATATGCAATTACCATGTCACCAGATGATATTCGATTACAATATATGTCACCAGATGATATTCAATTACAATATATGCCACAGGATGACATGCAATTACCACATATGCGTTTGCATGATGATCTACAATAGACATATCTCCTTTTACCGATTGAATTACAATGATAACACTTCCTTTGACTTAATATTCTACAATATCCATATCGCCTTTCACCAGATGATATATTAACAATCGCATCATAGAATACCGTATCATATAATACCGTATCATAGACTACCGTATTATAGAAAGTTAACAGAGTCTTGAAGTCCAACTTAAAGAAATCGATTCGAGTATGTATCTTGCATGAGACAGCAAGCTTATGTATTTTCAACAATCAATTCAAGTATGTATCTTGCATGAGATACCTAACTTATTTAACAATCGATTCGAGTATGTATCTTGCATGAGATACCAAACTTATTTAACAATCGATTCAAGTATGTATCTTGCATTAGATACTAAACTTATTTAACACTCGATTCGAGTATGTATCTTGTATTAGATACCTAACTTATTTAACAATCGTATCATAGAATACCGTATCATATACCGTATCATAGAATACCATATAATAGAAAGTTAACAGTCTGGAAGTCCAACTTAAGGCAATCGATTCGAGTATCTATATTGCATGAGATAGCAAGCTTATTTATTTTCAAGAAAACCACGTTTAGTTTTACTCCCTTGAAAATAAATTTTTTAGCTCTACGAGGTCTACATTTTAAAACAAATTGAAATATCGTAACTAATTATTATGCATTGAACATAGCATTAGTGTCTGACCTACACAACATTGTGTATATTGTCTATACACGTTTAACGAGCTATATACGAGCTTTAATATTTGTACACCAAGAAAACACACATAAAAGACGCGCGTTTCTAACTGTACACCAAGAAAGCACACGTAACAGACACTCGCGTTTCTAACTGTACACCAAGAAAGCATGCTTAACAGCCATGAAGTTTTCGATTTTTTACACGCAAAAATACATACATGACAGACATGAACGTTTCTGTTTATATTCAAAAAAGCATGCATACAGACACGAATGTTTCTATTTATATACAAAGAAAATACACATGATAGACACTTGTGTGTTCATTAGTACTTTCAAGACTGGACTATTGTAACTCAATTCTGTCTGGTTCATCACAATATTTACTCCAGAACTTCAAAAAGTTCAAAACACAGCTGCAAGGATCATCTTTAGAGTACCTCGATCAGAATACACCTCACCAATGCTCTGTACCCTACACTGGCTATCGATGCGATACAGAATCAAACACAAAATTTGTTCTCTGTGCTATATTTCAATGACAAACTCCAGTTCAACATACCTATCCAGCCTCACCCATGTGTATACACCAGCTAGATCCTTTCGCTCTTCTTCTGATAATCGTATACTCATTGTTCCCAAGGTGAAAATAAAGTCATATGGACAACGTTCGTTTGCATACCAGGGACGGGTGACGTGGAACAAATTACCCATTGAAATTTGACACAAAGACGCAGTGGTCCCTTTTAAGAGCGCTCTCATGACTCACCTGTTTCGACTTCAGGGACAAACTTAGCGACCTAATCATGTTTTGTATCTTATATATTTTCAGCATGTTTTTATGTTCTCCAATTTCATTGTTTTTGTCATTTGTTGGTCTGTAGTGTAGTCATATCATTATTGATGGTGTAAAGCGCTTAGAGCTTTTAAAGATTAGGCGCTATACAAAGTCCTCATTATTATTATTATTATTATTATTATTATTATTATTATTATTATTATTATTATTATTATAGACATGAATGTTTCTATTTATATACAAAGAAAGTACACATGATAGACATTGACGTTGAAATTCAATAAACTGTGACTGAATACAAATCATTAATTTCAAATAATGCAAATCATTAGACGTAATCAGGCAGAAATCGCTAAATGTTGTATTAGGTATGGTATTGCTAAATGTTGTGTTAGGTATGATATCGCTAAATGTTGTATTAAGTATGGTATTGCTAAATGTTGTATTAGGTATGGTATTGCTAAATGTTGTATTAGGTATGGTAACGCTAAATGTTGTATTAGGTATGGTAACGCTAAATGTTGTATTAGGTATGGTAACGCTAAATGTTGTATTAGGTATGGTAACGCTAAATGTTGTATTAGGTATGGTAACGCTAAATGTTGTATTAGGTATGGTATTGCTAAATGTTGTATTAGGTATGGTATTGCTAAATGTTGTATTAGGTATGGTAACGCTAAATGTTGTATTAGGTATGGTAACGCTAAATGTTGTATTAGGTATGGTATTGCTAAATGTTTTATTAGGTATGGTATTGCTAAATGCTAAATTAAGTATGGTAACGCTAAGTGTTGTACTGGGTATGGTAACGCTAAATGTTGTATTAGGTATGGTATCGCTAAATGTTGTATTAGGTATGGTAACGAAGCACGTTGGTGTCATAATTTTGTATCCCCAGTTTAATAACTCCTCATTGAATGTATCATTTAACTACATTAGTTAGAAATGTGGCCTAACTGAGCTTTAAAAGTAACTACTCTTACTGTTGTTTTAATATCATTATTTATTTAATAACGTTTATAAATTATTTGGCATTGGAAGTGTGTCTATGTCAGCAGTGAATGTTCGCCAATAAACTAAAGCACATATGTACATTTTACATACTCTGACGTTATAATGTATTGACAAGTCAGAAACCGTATATGGAAATAAAAAAGATCTCATAAAATTAAAATAGATTCAAATACATTTAAGCCAAAGATTGTATGTACTACCATCATTGCTAACAGGCGTGGAGGTGGGGGGGGGGCAACTAAAATAGACAGATGGCATACATTGGTTGGCTGTCTCGCAGAAGGTAAATGAATTTAAGCATAACACACCTCGCCTTTGGGTCAATGTAAATTTATTTAACCTATCTTGTATCACAAGGTTGCATATCCACCGAAATGAAATGATGGCCTAAATTGCATATCCACCGAAATGAAATGATGGCCTGAATTGCAAAACCACCGAAATGAAATGATGGCCTAAATTGCATATCCACCGAAATGAAATGATGGCCTAAATTGTAAAATCCGTTTAATTTCGCGGAGGCAGCAAACATTTAGAAAGAGAAGTGGAGAACAACTAAGAACTGGAAATAGTCTTATAACGAAAATTAAATGTGCACAGACACATAGGCAAATTAAAAAGGACATGAATCTAATTATGGAGTAATTACCGCCACATTTAGAATTAAACCATCTTCTACGATGAGGGAGGGGCTTAGTCGGAATGAGAGAGGCTTCTTAAAAGGAAATAATCACTAAAAAATAACGAATGCTCCGAACCAAAAATCTTTTACAGAACTTCCTAATGACGCCAAGAAATTTCAGCTTAGTCAAATTGAATCAACAAATGAAATACTGTTATATTTTCAACAGTCTAACGCAGCCTTGTCAGGGCATGCTTCATTACAAGTTAACTTTCAACAGTCTAGCTCAGCCCTGTTGTTGCATGCTTCATTACAAGTTATATTTTCAGCAGTCTAACGTAGCCTTGTTGGGGCATGCTTCATTACAAGTTAAATTTCAACAGTCTAATGTAGCCATGTCGGGGCATGCTTCATTACAAGTTATATTTTCAACAGTCTAGCACAGCCTTGTTGGGGCATGCTTCATTACAAGTTATATTTGCCTTTGTGTAACGCAGCCTTGTTGGGGCATGCTTCATGACAACAGACTAACGCAGCCTTGTTAGGGGTAAGCTTCATTGAAAGTCATAGTTTCAACAGACAGTGGTATAACATAATTCATTCATCATCGATATTTAAACAAGCAACAAACTTTCATATTGATTATTAAAACATCGCATTTTCACAATAAAGTTACTTTCAGAATTTTTAGAACTAGTTTAGAACCAATCAAACCCACTGGAAGCCTTTGTAATTATTTATTTGAAATTATTAACGGATACTGCACTAGTGACGTTTTCGAAACTAGGTAACCATTGCAGTAATAGTTAATAGATTGAGCTGACGTCATTTACAAGTCGTGACGTTTAAACTTTGTCAATACTTTATGAGACCGGACTGTGGTATCAGCATGGATTGTAGAGGGCAATGACGAATTTTAAAGATTATGTTATCTCTGATACAACTTTGTCAAGCGGTCTGTAATTATTTAGTTCGGCTGATTTTCTGGGCTAAAAAAACTAATTTTCTTGAAGGATGCCGTCAAGAGCACTCGCGCCTTTGACTTTAATTAATCAGTTACCATAATCTGGTTTGATTTCTGCAGGATGAGTACAACGCAGTTACTTAATCAACTGAGGCTAGAAAAAGACAAAACCCTGAGAAACACTATAAGAACTAAAAATATAATCCAAATCTCTCTCAGTAATTATTTCTGCATCCATAATGATTTTAAACTTAATAAGAATGTAATTATTAGCAACATTCTTATTCTGTAGTTTTCTGAGAGTTGACTTTGGAAAGCATGTGTCGACTTAAAAGGAAATTTGTTTCATTTAACATTATTATATTTGGCTTTCAAGCAACTACACAGCGGCCATTTTAATGTAGAGTTAAATGATTATATGACAAAAATGTGACTATCATTGCTATAGTAAGGCTCATAAGGGATCAGACAGTGATTAAAAAGCTAATTAATTTACTTGTTATGATTGGTCAGCTAGATTTTATCCGCCGTCTTGTGACATTTGTTAGATATCCTGTCGTACCAAAATCCACTCCAGCTTCACTTTTTAAGCATACTATGGATTCTTTGCATTATTTAACAATGTATGTATATTTCAAACATATCTATAATAGTATTGGACTCCTTGTTAAGAGCTTAACTGACGGCTTTCCAATAAATAAATATTCACAACTACAGATTGACCAGAATGTCAGCTTTATTACGCAGCTGAATATGCAATATGATTAGGGATTAATTAACTCTCGAATTAGGTTTTGGTATGCATTTATCTCGTCTGCATGATCTGCGTTAATTATTCCGTGCGATCCAGAGTGCAGAATGGACGAATTCGCCAATATTGTTCTGGGACTGATCCCAATTATCACGACTATGTGGTTTTAAATAAGTATTGGAAAAGTGTGAGGACGAACAACAGTTGTAAAATTCAACAAATAATTTCCACAAGAATACAAAGTGCAAATGAAAAAAGAAATAAATAAACATAGAATTTCGAACACAGGTCCTAAACATTAAATTTCTGATCAAACTTAAGTGATATTCCTAAATAACACCATCACTGAAAGTGCTGATGCGTATATTGTGACCCCTATCGTGTGACCCCTGTGACCCCTATCGTACCTATCTTTTGTTTTGTCACACAAAACAAGCTTCGTGTCTTTTTTAATGAAACATTTATATATTTCGTGGTATATTAATGAGCCAATGTACATACTAAACGCTAAACGCCCCCTCTCTCTCTCTCATATGTGTGTGTGTGTGTGTGTGTGTGTGTGTGAGAGAGAGAGAGAGAGAGAGAGAGAGAGAGAGAGAGAGAGAGAGAGAGTATGTTTTATACCTATAATTTTAATGTATGTATATATGCATACCCAGATACACACACCAACGATTTTGTTCGATTTAAACCTTAAATTACCTTTACATGTTAAAACACTTTTGTGGCAGTCGATGCAATTCGTTTAATAATAACTGCATATATTTGTATTATATGTCAAATAAATGATAAGTATAGTTATGCATCAGATTTTTCGTGACAATATTATTTGACTGATTTTGCCTCAAAATTTGTATTGATTATCCAATTAAGGCAAAACGTAGGAAGGCCACTGGGAAGTGTAAAAATTAACCTGTACAAGTAACATCAGTCTTACAAATTATCCTTAACTAATATTAAGTAGGTCTGACAGGTCGAAATTAGGTGCGAAGTGACCATCAATGTGACGAAAACCTGAGAACCTGGAGAAATTGAAACAACTTGTATCCAATACCACGTGACCATGCACGCGTCGATGTGGTCTCAAAGGAATATGTTCCAGAAAATTTGTAACCTTTGACCCCGTACATTGAGCACGAGACAGAAAATTAAGACATAGTACTCAAAAAGAAAAGCGTGACAATTATATTTTGACTTCGGTACGTGCCAAATCTGCAGTACACGCGTACTGAACCCTTTACGAGGCAGAAAAACAATTTGCATAAATATTTTTAAATATTTTAATTCTGGATGACTGCGCCGGTGGTCTAGTGATTACTGTCCGCATTTGATGCGGGATGTCGTGGGTTTAAACTCCAGCCGAGTCATACCAAAGACCAAAATGGACTAGGTGATGCCTTTCTTGGCGCTCAGAAATAAGATGTTAGTGTTAGGACTGGTCGGTCCAGCAAAACGAGGAAAATGTATAGCTGAAATAAATGGATTAACAATTATACCGTAACGTTCATTGAACGATATCAGTATTTTTCTTATCTTCGCTGTGAGCGTCATTTTTGAAGAAATACAATCATTTGCCCCTCTCCACATCCCCTCCGCTCCGCTCCCTCCTTCCCTTCACTATCTTTGATGTTATTAAGCGAAGTTTAAAAAACAGCCGAGTAGAGGTTTTCTAACACTGAAATTGTGTTTATTTTGCCTTGAAGAGAAATGGAAAAACTGAAAACACAGGGGACCAGACACGTCTGGTCTGGTATTGATTTGTTGATGCATTTAAAGTATTACATTACCAAATAAATCTATATCTTAAAGATATATTCCTAACCTGGTCAACCGATGTAACATCTTGTAAACATTTCATTTTGATAGGACCCCGGAGTATTATTAAAGAAAGCATATAACAAAATTGAATACTAGTTAATACTAGTAATACCCTCACTTCCAATTAATTTTAAGTCTCCACAGATTCAGCATTTATCAAAGATAATTCGTACCGTATCATACAATTATGATACATTATTTACCTTATTCCACTATGATACATTATTTACCTTATTCCACCATGAATTTGAATGATCACTAGTTATTTCAAGCAGGACATCATTTTCAAATGATTATTCACCTGGCCTACAAGCTACTTTTCCAATTTCCAATGGATTATTTGCATGACCTACAAGTTAATTAAAATGGCATGCAAGCTACGCTTCCGAATTCTAATGGATTATTAGATTGACCGACAAGCTTATTAAAATCGTATGCAAGTTAAGTTCCCATTTTCCAATGGATTATTAACGTGGCATACAAGTTACGGTTCGGAATATTAACATGTCGCACAAGGTACATTCCATATTCCCAATGAATTATTAACATACAAGTTACGGTTCGGAATATTAACATGTCGTAGAAGGTACGTTTCACGTTTCCAGCTGTTTTTTTTAACATGAACTATAAGCTATAGTTTGAGTTTCCAATGGATTATTAGCGTGCCAGCAAGCTACGTTTTCAGTTTGCAATGGATTATTAGCTTGAACTTGGCCTACAAGCTGCGTTTTAAGTTTCAAATTGATTATTAGCGTGGCCTGCAAGCCATGTTTTCGTTTCCCATTAATTATTAACGTGGCTTACAAGCTACAATTCCAATTTCTAATTGATTATTAGCATTGTCTATAAGTTCCGTTTTTAGTTTCAAATGAATTAATAGCGTCACCTGCAAGCGTTGTTTTCAATTTCCAGTGGATTATTAACGTGGCTTAGAAGCTTCGTTTCCAATTTCTAATTGATTTTTAACATGTCCCACAAGCTAAGTTTTCAGTTTGAACTGGATTATTAGCGTGGCCTGCAAGCCATGTTTTCAATTTCCAATGGATAAATGATGTCGCATACAAGCTACGTTTGCAAATTCTAATCTATTATTAGCATTGTCTATAAGCTACATTTCCAAATTCTAATCGATTATTAGCATTGTCTATAAGCTACATTTCCAAATTCTAATCGATTATTAGCATTGTCTATAAGCTACATTTCCAAATTCTAATCGATTATTAGCATTGTCTATAAGCTACATTTCCAAATTCTAATCGATTATTAGCATTGTCTATAAGCTACATTTCCAAATTCTAATCGATTATTAGCATTGTCTATAAGCTACATTTCCAAATTCTAATCGATTATTAGCATTGTCTATAAGCTACATTTCCAAATTCTAATCGATTATTAGCATTGTCTATAAGCTACATTTCCAAATTCTAATCGATTATTAGCATTGTCTATAAGCTACATTTCCAAATTCTAATCGATTATTAGCATTGTCTATAAGCTACATTTCCAAATTCTAATCGATTATTAGCATTGTCTATAAGCTACATTTCCAAATTATAATCGATTATTAACATTGCCTATAAGCTATGTTTAAAGTTTCCAATTGATTATTGCCTCCACGCTCCGTTTTCAGATTGAACTGGATTATTAGCGTGGCCTGCTAGCGATGTTTTCAATTTTCAATGGATTAATGACGTGGTATTCAAGCTACGTTTCCATTTTCCAATTGATCGTTAACAGGGAAAGAAAACCATGAAAAAATGTGTGTATGTTGGTGTATGCCAACACAGACATCGTAGCGATGTGACTGAAAAATTGTAAAAGCGACGTTAAAAATCAAATCAAACTGACAAACACATTCATACACAAATTCACACACAAATACACACATTCACACACACACACACACACACACACACACACACACACACACACACATGAGTTCAAGCCTAATTAAAAGAAATATTGCAATGTTTAGATACAAGACGTCTCATCGCATTTACTTTAACTCTGAAGGTCAAGAAGTTAAAATGATGAAGTGTGTTCACATCTAGCTTTGTTTAGTCCTCCAAGTTATATTACACCATCAATCAGACAATATGATTATGGGAATCAATCAGACAATAGAATTATGGGAATCAAACGCTCTTCCAATAATATATAATCTATACAAGGTCTTATAAAAACTTGCATTACCCAAGAGAACATTCAGGGAAGAATACAACCGCTTTAAAAAAAAATCCTATGCAAAAATTCGAAATCGTTAAGCACAGTAATACGCCAGAGCTTATTCGAATCTGCCGTGGGTTGCCCTCATTCATGGTGCTTCTGAACCTCTTTAGGGTCATAAAAACGCTTTGTGTTGTTCGTCTGACTTGCGCATCTTCATTCTAAGTTTCCTGAATGTCTTCAGGATCATACAAACGCTTTTTTTGTTTGTCTAACTTGCGCATATTCATTCTAAGTTTACTTATTGTCTTCATGGACATCAAGTTGGGTTGATTTTCGGATACTATGGAATGTCATAATTTAAATTTGTCGTGAATTTCTTCCAGAATGAGAAACAAAGTCTTTGACGTACACAGTCATGATTGATAATGCCAATTATTATTTCGATATTTTATTCGGGCATAGAAAAAGAAAGTAAATATTAATTTTATACTGTGAAGCCAAATTACGGTTTAACTTTAAGACATTACAGAGAATTACTGATACCCATTAATTGATAAAAATTGGTATGTGTCCACCGAGGGGCACCCATGTGTTCAATCAACCACTAATTCAATAGTTGCACAGGCTGAACACGTTTTTATAATATTAATTCCAATCAAATTTAAGAGGATTCTAAATCAAAACTTCAATTTAGCTGCGCGCCCCATAAATTGGGTTCTAAAATAATTTTAATACATATTTGAAAGATCAATATCTGAACTTAGTTACACTTAATTACTAGTCATACTTAATTGGTCATAATTAATTAGTCATACTTAATTGGTCATAAATTTTTAGTCTTACTTAATTAGTCATAATTAATTATATCAATTTGGCACTCAGTCATTAGAACAGCAGTGGTACCATATACTGTCGAGTCCAGCTTCCTAGGGCCCAAACCTCAGAGGGGCCCCAGGCCAAGGGCCATAATGGTACACATTGAGGACACAAGTTTTGTTTTAGCTAAATTACCACAAAGAGGGCCGGTACTCTTTTAACTGTCTAGGGGCCCTCGTCTTTATGTATGGGCCTGGTCGAGTCTATTTTTATTTGTTGATTCTTTGTACCTTAATTTCGTAAACGAACAGACGAACACCCCAATATATGTTAACTCCCTTTTCTCATGGCCATAAACAATACAAAGACCTGCATGTGTATACATAATTCAAGACCGGCGCAAAGGATCGTTTGCCATTTTTTAAAACTTATTTTTAATTTGGTTTCCATTGAAGCCTGGCACACGTGTCTCCATCTTGATAAAAAGAATTAGTTCTCTTTTGAGAACTTACATCTTGTATTATTCAATAGTTTACCCAGAAAATCAATTTTTCTCCATTATATTATTTTAATTATTGTAAAATGATAGGCCCACAATAAACACAAGAATCCCTTTGACCAATGCTTAGTTCTTTGATCGTTCACTAAAGTTCGGAAATCTCGCTTTGAAATAAAATACGATTAACGTCAAATTCATTCTGATTAATTGCGGTATTCGTTTGCTTTGAGAATTGATTGTGTTTCAAAGTAAACAGTACACCGGCGTATAAATATTCAATTCTTATTTACTTATGAATGGCTAATCTTGTAATCGGAAACACTACTGTAGAATATAACTAACATAAAAAACCTTTGCCCATATTTCTTATCTTTTACATTTTTAGGAAATATATACAAATTTATGGCATGGTTTTTAAAATACATGTACGTGTGATTTGTTATAAAGTGTCTGCTATAAACAATATGACATTTCTTTAACGGTTTCACTCACAAACGAATGTTGAATCTAATACAACTTTAGATTAGACCATCATCTCAACTGATTTTCAAACCAGCACATTAACTCTTACTATGTCTTAAATCGGAATTGGTTTTGGTAAACATAATACATAAACATTATTTCACTGCATTTTGTCCGTGTTGAATTTACGCACGCTGATGTAGGTAAGAAGCAATAAAAGAAAGTGGAAATATAAAATCATTATTTAGTCGAAATGAAAAGACATCATACGATAACTGCTTTCCTGTCGGCCTTTATATATGCAAGACTACTACACAACAAAGGATGAAAGAATGATTCTGTATAGGGTGATATAGTAACGAATCTGTACAAAGTGAAGAATGAGTCTGTACAGTGTGTGTGTGTGTGTGTGTGTGTGTGTGTGCGCTCGCTCTGGATTTTCAACTTAGGTTTACCATTTTTTCAGTCATATCGTTACGATGTCTTCCGTGTGGCAGATGTTTATCACTTGGGCATCATGCCGTAGACATGTAGCACGATGTCCCACTATGTCACATTATGCGCCTCAAATGCGGAAAGCCGAAGTTTTGAACCCTGGTCAAATTGAACCAAAGACATACAAATGGTACTAGCTTTCTGCTCAGCATTAAGAGGTTAAATGTTAGGACTGGCCGGCCTGGTGTCAGGATAATTTGACGGGGTGGGGACATCATACTACATGTCTCAACATTAAGAGGTTAAATGTTAGGACTGGCCGGCCTGGTGTCAGGATAATTTGACGGGGTGGGACATCATACTACATGTCTCAACATTAAGAGGTTAAATGTTAGGACTGGCCGGCGTGGTGTCAGGATAATTTGACGGGGTGGGACATCATACTACATGTCTCAGCATTAACATTTAACATTACAGCGAAGACGATACAGCTCGCAGTGCTGTTCGAATTTTTATCTATTGACAGATTGAAATAATGCAGTGGTAGTTTTAACCTAATCTGTTCAGTGTAGATGGCGCAATCTGGATGCCATATTTTATAGTTGCATTGGATCAACAATAGTATTACTATTACATTACCAGATAAATAGATCTACAAATTCCACCTTTATTTTGACAATAGAGGGCATGAATGTTAAAACATTAGCCGTACATATTACTGAGTTAGTTGCAATGCAAACAAATTTCTCTTAAACAGATGAATCCGATTTATAACAGTCGTAAAATAATAATCAATATTAGCAATAATAAATAATGAAGACTTTGTATAGCGCCTAATTGTTAGAAGCTCTAAGGCTGTAAAACATCTATAATTGTATGAATACAAAAACAAAAACGCACACCATGAAATTAGAAAACATAACAAATGATGAAAATATTTAAGGTAGGAAACATTATTAAGTCTTTAAGTTTGTTCTTGCAGTCCAAAAATCGAAATTGGTTCCACGTTGCTGGGACCTGGTATGCAAAGTAACTTTGTCCATGTGACTTCGTTTTCATAGTGGGAATAATGAGTATACGATTGTCAGAAAATGAGCGTAAGTATCGTCCTGCTGTGTACACATGGGTGAGGCCAGATAGGTATGATGGACTGGAGTCTGTCACTGACAACAAATTTTAACTTCAGATCGAATGGATAGCCAGTGTAGGGTACAGAGCAGCAGCTCTGATCGTGGTACTCTAAAGATGATCTGATCAACTGTGTTTTGAACTTTAAGACGTTTCTGGAACAGATACTGAGACTAACCAGACATGATTGAGTTACAATATTCCAGTCTTGAATGTACCAATGAACACACAAGTGTTTTAGTGGCATTAACGGAAAGATATTTGCGAATGGAACTGATGCGTCTCAGCTCAAGATATACAGCCTCAAATATGTTCATGACACTGGTGCAATGAGAGAATACTGCCTAGAGTAATACATAGGTGTGGTAGTAACTGTGTAAATTTAATGTTGATGTTGCTGATATGTATTGTCTGAGGTAACGGATGTATTTGTGTTTTGATCAGAATGGCTTCAAGTAAAGCATGTATATGTATCAAAGACAATGAAACATTCAAGAAACGGCCAGAAGGAAAAGATGCATATTAAGTTTTGAGGAACTTACGCGACTTTCCGTGTTTGCAGCTGACGAACGTACACATAACCACTGTGCAGGTATTTTGTTAATGCAGGAGGCAACTGTCAGTTGATGACATGAATTATATAACTATAACCCGGAACCGACACGAACGACAGGCTTCCTTTTACAAGACACTAACGTTCTGATTGATGGAGGTATTTCAAGTCCATAAAGGTCTGACAGATTGAGGTATTACACGACAGTAAAGGTCTGACAGATTGAGGTATTACACGACAGTAAAGGTCTGACAGATGGAGGCATTTCAAGGCAGTAAAGGTCTGGTAGATTGAGGCATTACAAGACAGTAAAGGTTTGACAGATGGAGGCATTTCAAGGCAGTAAAGGTCTGGTAGATTGAGGTATTACATGACAGTAAAGGTCTGGTAGATGGGGGTATTACGAGACATTAAAAGTCTGCCAGACGAGGGCATTTTCATGATTAAATCAAAACATGAGATATGTGATAAGCGTGTTGAAAGTACAAATCGTCATGTAGATACATACTCTACCATAGCAACATTGTGACGGATGAAAACATCGTCGCAAAACGGAATCATGATAAGACTGTAAATTTGTTTCTTTCAATATTACCAAGTAGGTTATGAGAACCGTCCAACATACTGGGTAATCTTTGAATTTGTACACGTCTTCTTAAAAGGGCTTGTTTGTCCGAGTAACTTCAATGACGTCATAGCAATCTATTGATGCAAAACTCACCTGTGTACATAGAGATCGAAAATAGGGCACAATATCGTAGCTACCACTGCATCACCTCGATCTGTCAATTGATAAATCATACATTTGTACATCAGATTTGAGAGTCATGCTCAAATCCTCACCTCGCTTGCATTCAGACAAATAGTGGAAGGTTGATGCCGTGTCACGTCTAACATAAATCGGTTTTTATGACGTAGCAGTTGGTACTATTGATACTTGTAAAATTATAGGTCACTTATGTAGACACATGGTTCCAATTGTTTCTCTTGAAACCCTGTAAACACCGCACCCTTAAGAACCATTATGGAATCCCACTGTTTCTAGTTTCTGCAAGCATTGGTATGAAGCTATAATTGACAACGCCATATCTCTTTCTAAAAGGCGACATATATTGCTTTTTAATTGGCAGGTCATGTCCATTTCAATGGATCGTTTACAATTAGAAATGTAGATTAATCGCGTATACGGGTCTCAAAGGACGTTATTCCGGCCAAAAAATGAAAAACACTGAATTCAAAAATAGAACGGAAGAACATTAACAAAAGCCTTGGATCCTATTCAGTGTCACGTGCACATCCAGAGCTGCGAATCCAGGTGTATAAAGAACTTTTTAGTCAATCCGTTTCAAGAGGAATTTAGTTCGTTAGCTTGCATCTTGCAAATCGTTTTTTTTTTCTTTCACTTTTGCCGTTTTTTCCGATGGCACGGTAAACAATGGTTTTCATGATGAAGAGATACACTCGCATGCTACAGTAACTATTGACAAGAAACTGTTCAGAAAGCTTTCACAGACAACGATTCATTTCTGTTCATACATTTTATAGATTTATTGTCAAGGCCAAATCAAAGGCTGAAAATAAAGAGCAATTTCTCCAGAAATTGATACCGGTCCCATTAACAGTTTAATCCGCCCATGATTATCCGTATTTTTTCTCTATAATTAAATTATCCATGCTGGAAAAATCTAAATGCTTACACTCTCCTCCTCGCATTCACGCGCGTTTCACATGCAAGAAATGTTGAGCATTGCACATATCATTTCCGTTTTGAGTTCTTAACAATATCCACTTAAATGTTGTTATGTAGTCATATAATATATTTAACTTTCTTTACAATGTTCATAAAAATACCTGTTATTAAATACGAATATATATATATATATATATATATAAATATATATATATATATATATATATATATATATATATATATATATATATATATATATATATATATATATATATATATAAAACCAGTATTGGAGGGATAGGGAATCTAGTTTGTATTTTATATATTACACCTTGCCCTCCTGAAATTTGATTATTCTTCGAAAATGGTGAACGCTAGATCTAGCATCGACATGTTCTTATTTTGTACTGATGATAATCGATTTGTTTTACAAGACACGTCACACTGCAAAATTAGGAAAGGTGTAATTTGTTGCTCTTTGAAACACGATATCTTCCACTGGAGAATTCTCCAAGTGATGGCCCTTTATTGGGTTGCCTCCAATTATTGGCCCTTTATTGGGTTACCTCTAAGCAATGGCTATTTATTGGGTTGCCTCCAAGCAATGGCTCTTTATTAGGTTGCCTCCAAAAAATTGCCCTTTAATGGCCCTTTATTTGTTTGCCTGTAAGTAATTGCCTTTGATTTAGTTGCCAGAAAATAATTATGGCACTTTAATGGATTGCCTCCAATTAAAGGCCCTTGAGTGTTTTCCCAAATAATGGTCTTTTGAATTGGTTCCAAATATAAGGGTCTTCATTGAAGAATCTACAAGTAACGGTATGCCATGAATTACCTATAATATACGGTACTTCATTAAAGAATCTACAAGTAAGGGTATTCCATGAATTACCTATAATATACGGTACTTCAATGAAGAATCTACAAGTAAGAGTATACTATGAATTACCTATAATATACGGTACTTCATTAAAGAATCTACAAGTAAGGGTATACCATGAATTACCTATAATATATGGCACTTCAATGAAGAATCTACAAGTAAGAGTATACTATGAATTACCTATAATATACGGTACTTCATTAAAGAATCTACAAGTAAGGGTATTCCATGAATTACCTATAATATACGGTACTTCATTAAAGAATCTACAAGTAAGGGTAATCCATGAATTACCTATAATATACGGTACTTCATTAAAGAATCTACAAGTAAGAGTATTCCATGAATTACCTATAATATACGGTACTTCATTAAAGAATCTACAAGTAAGGGTATTCCATGAATTACCTATAATATACGGTACTTCATTAAAGAATCTACAAATAAGGGTATAGTATGAATTACCTATAATATACGGTACTTCATTAAAGAATCTACAAGTAAGGGTATACTATGAATTACCTATAATATACGGTACTTCATTAAAGAATCTACAAGTAAGGGTATTCCATGAATTACCTATAATATACGGTACTTCATTAAAGAATCTACAAGTAAGGGTATTCCATGAATTACCAATAATATACAGTACTTTATTAAAGAATCTACAAGTAAGGGTATACTATGAATTACCTATAATATACGGTACTTCATTAAAGAATCTACAAGTAAGGGTATACTATGAATTGCCTATAATATACGGTACTTCATTAAAGAATCTATAAATAAGAGTATACTATGAATTACCTGTAATATACGGTACTTCATTAAAGAATCTACAAGTAAGGGTATACTATGAATTACCTATAATATACGGTACTTCATTAAAGAATCTACAAGTAAGGGTATTCCATGAATTGCCTATAATATACGGTACTTCATTAAAGAATCTAGAAGTAAGGGTATACTATGATATACCTATAATATATGGAACTTCATTAAAGAATCTACAAGTAAGGGTATTCCATGAATTACCTATAATATACGGTACTTCATTAAAGAACCTACAAGTAAGGGTATACTATGAATTGCCTATAATATACGGTACTTCATTAAAGAATCTACAAGTAAGAGTATGCCATGAATTACCTATAATATACGGTACTTCATTAAAGAATCTACAAGTAAGGGTATACTATGAATTACCTATAATATACGGTACTTCATTAAAGAATCTACAAGTAAGGGTATTCCATGAATTACCTATAATATACGGTACTTCATTAAAGAATCTACAAGTAAGGGTATTCCATGAATTACCTATAATATACGTTACTTCATTAAAGAATCTACAAGTAAGAGTATACTATGAATTACCTATAATATACGGTACTTCATTAAAGAATCTACAAGTAAGAGTATACTATGAATTACCTATAATATACGGTACTTCAGTAAAGAATCTACAAGTAAGAGTATACCATGGATTACCTATAATATATGGTACTTCATTAAAGAATCTACAAGTAAGGGTATACTATGAATTACCTATAATATATGGTACTTCATTAAAGAATCTACAAGTAAGGGTATTCCATGAATTACCTATAATATACGGTACTTCATTAAAGAATTTACAAGTAAGGGTATACTATGAATTGCCTATAATATACGGTACTTCATTAAAGAATCTACAAGTAGGAGTATGCCATGAATTACCTATAATATACGGTACTTCATTAAAGAATCTACAAGTAACGGTATACTATGAATTACCTATAATATACGGTACTTCATTAAAGAATCTAAAAGTAAGGGTATACTATGAATTACCTATAATATATGGTACTTCATTAAAGAATCTACAAGTAAGGGTATTCCATGAATTACCTATAATGTACGGTACTTCATTAAAGAATCTACAAATAAGGGTATACCATGAATTACCTATAATATATGGTACTTCATTAAAGAATCTACAAGTAAGGGTATACTATGAATTACCTATAATATACGGTACTTCATTAAAGAATCTACAAGTAAGGGTATTCCATGAATTACCTATAATATACGGTACTTCATTAAAGAATCTACAAGTAAGGGTATACTATGAATTACCTATATAATACGGTACTTCATTAAAGAATCTACAAGTAAGAGTATTCCATGAATTACCTATAATATACAGTACTTCATTAAAGAATCTACAAGAAAGAGTATGCCATGAATTACCTATAATATACGGTACTTCATTAAAGAATCTACAAGTAAGGGTATACTATGAATTGCCTATAATATACGGTACTTCATTAAAGAATCTACAAGTAAGAGTATTCCATGAATTACCTATAATATACGGTACTTCATTAAAGAATCTACAAGTAAGAGTATGCCATGAATTAACTATAATATACAGTACTTCATTAAAGAATCTACAAGTAAGGGTATACTATGAATTACCTATAATATATGGTACTTCATTAAAGAATCTACAAGTAAGGGTATTCCATGAATTACCTATAATATACGGTACTTCATTAAAGAATCTACAAGTAAGAGTATGCCATGAATTACCTATAATATACGGTACTTCATTAAAGAATCTACAAGTAAGGGTATACTATGAATTACCTATAATATATGGTACTTCATTAAATAATCTACAAGTAAGAGTATACTATGAATTGCCTATAATATACGGTACTTCATTAAAGAATCTACAAGTAAGAGTATACTATGAATTACCTATAATATACGATACTTCCTTAAAGAATCTACAAGTAAGGGTATACTATGAATTACCTATAATATACGGTACTTCATTAAAGAATCTACAAGTAAGAGTATACTATGAATTACCTATAATATACGGTACTTCATTAAAGAATCTACAAGTAAGGGTATTCCATGAATTACCTATAATATACGGTACTTCATTAAAGAATCTACAAGTAAGGGTATACTATGAATTACCTATAATATACGGTACTTCATTAAAGAATCTACAAGTAAGAGTATTCCATGAATTACCTATAATATATGGTACTTCATTAAAGAATCTACAAGTAAGAGTATACCACGAATTACCTATAATATATGGTACTTCATTAAATAATCTACAAGTAAGGGTATACTATGAATTACCTATAATATATGGTACTTCATTAAAGAATCTACAAGTAAGGGTATTCCATGAATTACCTATAATATACGGTACTTCATTAAAGAATCTACAAGTAAGGGTATACTATGAATTGCCTATAATATACGGTACTTCATTAAAGAATCTACAAGTAAGAGTATGCCATGAATTACCTTTAATATACGGTACTTCATTAAAGAATCTACAAGTAAGGGTGTTCAATGAATTACCTATAATATATGGTACTTCATTAAAGAATCTACAAGTAAGGGTATTCCATGAATTACCTATAATATACGGTACTTCATTAAAGAATCTACAAGTAAGGGTATTCGATGAATTACCTATAATATACGGTACTTCATTAAAGAATCTACAAGTAAGGGTATTCCATGAATTACCTATAATATACGGTACTTCATTAAAGAATCTACAAGTAAGGGTATTCCATGAATTACCAATAATATACAGTTCTTCAGTAAAAAATCTACAAGTAAGGGTATTCCATGAATTACCTATAATATACGCTACTTCATTAAAGAATCTGCAAGTAATGGTATTCCATGAATTACCTATAATATACGGTACTTCATTAAAGAATCTACAAGTAAGAGTATACTATGAATTACCTATAATATATGGTACTTCATTAAAGAATCTACAAGTAAGGGTATACTATGAATTACCTATAATATATGGTACTTCATTAAAGAATCTACAAGTAAGGGTATTCCATGAATTACCTATAATATACGGTACTTCATTAAAGAATCTACAAGTAAGGGTATATTATGAATTGCCTATAATATACGGTACTTCATTAAAGAATCTACAAGTAAGAGTATGCCATGAATTACCTATAATATACTGTACTTCATTAAAGAATCTACAAGTAAGGGTATACTATGAATTGCCTATAATATACGGTACTTCATTAAAGAATCTACAAGTAAGAGTATGCCATGAATTACCTATAATATACGGTACTTCATTAAAGAATCTACAAGTAAGGGTATTCCATGAATTACCTATAATATACGGTACTTCATTAAAGAATCTACAAGTAAGGGTATTCCATGAATTACCTATAATATACGGTACTTCATTAAAGAATCTACAAGTAAGGGTATTCCATGAATTACCTATAATATACGGTACTTCATTAAAGAATCTACAAGTAAGAGTATACTATGAATTACCTATAATATACGGTACTTCAATGAAGAATCTACAAGTAATGGTATTCCATGAATTACCTATAATATATGGTACTTCATTAAAGAATCTACAAGTAAGAGTATACTATGAATTACCTATAATATACGGTACTTCATTAAAGAATCTACAAGTAAGAGTATTCCATGAATTACCTATAATATACGGTACTTCATTAAAGAATCTACAAGTAAGGGTATACTATGAATTACCTATAATATACGGTACTTCATTAAAGAATCTACAAGTAAGGGTATTCCATGAATTACCTATAATATACGGTACTTCATTAAAGAATCTGCAAGTAAGAGTATTCCATGAATTACCTATAATATACGCTACTTCATTAAAGAATCCACAAGTAAGGGTATTCCATGAATTACCTATAATATACGGTACTTCATTAAAGAATCTACAAGTAAGAGTATTCCATGAATTACCTATAATATACGCTACTTCATTAAAGAATCTACAAGTAAGGGTATTCCATGAATTACCTATAATATACGGTACTTCATTAAAGAATCTACAAGTAAGAGTATTCCATGAATTACCTATAATATACGCTACTTCATTAAAGAATCTACAAGTAAGAGTATTCCATGAATTACCTATAATATACGCTACTTCATTAAAGAATCTACAAGTAAGGGTATTCCATGAATTACCTATAATATACGCTACTTCATTAAAGAATCTACAAGTAAGGGTATTCCATGAATTACCTATAATATACGCTACTTCATTAAAAAATCTACAAGTAAGAGTATTCCATGAATTACCTATAATATACGCTACTTCATTAAAGAATCTACAAGTAAGGGTATACTATGAATTACCTATAATATACGGTACTTCATTAAAGAATCTACAAGTAAGAGTATACTATGAATTACCTATAATATACGGTACTTCATTAAAGAATCTACAAGTAAGGGTATTCCATGAATTACCTATAATATACGCTACTTCATTAAAGAATCTACAAGTAAGGGTATACTATGAATTACCTATAATATACCGTACTTCATTAAAGAATCTACAAGTAAGAGTATACTATGAATTACCTATAATATACGGTACTTCATTAAAGAATCTACAAGTAAGAGTATACTATGAATTACCTATAATATACGGTACTTCATTAAAGAATCTACAAGTAAGGGTATTCCATGAATTACCTATAATATACGGTACTTCATTAAAGACTCTACAAGTAAGGGTATACTATGAATTACCTATAATATATGGTACTTCATTAAAGAATCTACAAGTAAGAGTATTCCATGAATTACCTATAACATACGGTACTTCATTAAAGAATCTACAAGTAAGGGTATACTATGAATTACCTATAATATATGGTACTTCATTAAAGAAACTACAAGTAAGGGTATTCCATGAATTACCTATAATATACGGTACTTCATTAAAGACTCTACAAGTAAGGGTATACTATGAATTACCTATAATATATGGTACTTCATTAAAGACTCTACAAGTAAGGGTATTCCATGAATTACCTATAATATACGGTACTTCATTAAAGAATCTACAAGTAAGAGTATTCCATGAATTACCTATAATATACGGTACTTCATTAAAGAATCTACAAGTAAGGGTATACTATGAATTACCTATAATATATGGTACTTCATTAAAGAATCTACAAGTAAGGGTATTCCATGAATTACCTATAATATACGGTACTTCATTAAAGAATCTACAAGTAAGGGTATACTATGAATTGCCTATAATATACGGTACTTCATTAAAGAATCTACAAGTAAGAGTATGCCATGAATTACCTTTAATATACGGTACTTCATTAAAGAATCTAGAAGTAAGGGTGTTCCATGAATTACCTATAATATATGGTACTTCATTAAAGAATCTACAAGTAAGGGTATTCCATGAATTACCTATAATATACGGTACTTCATTAAAGAATCTACAAGTAAGGGTATTCGATGAATTACCTATAATATACGGTACTTCATTAAAGAATCTACAAGTAAGGGTATTCCATGAATTACCTATAATATACGGTACTTCATTAAAGAATCTACAAGTAAGGGTATTCCATGAATTACCAATAATATACAGTACTTCAGTAAAAAATCTACAAGTAAGTGTATTCCATGAATTACCTATAATATACGGTACTTCATTAAAGAATCTACAAGTAAGAGTATACTATGAATTACCTATAATATATGGTACTTCATTAAAGAATCTACAAGTAAGGGTATACTATGAATTACCTATAATATATGGTACTTCATTAAAGAATCTACAAGTAAGGGTATTCCATGAATTACCTATAATATACGGTACTTCATTAAAGAATCTACAAGTAAGGGTATATTATGAATTGCCTATAATATACGGTACTTCATTAGAGAATCTACAAGTAAGAGTATGCCATGAATTACCTATAATATACTGTACTTCATTAAAGAATCTACAGGTAAGGGTATACTATGAATTGCCTATAATATACGGTACTTCATTAAAGAATCTACAAGTAAGAGTATGCCATGAATTACCTATAATATACGGTACTTCATTAAAGAATCTACAAGTAAGGGTATTCCATGAATTACCTATAATATACGGTACTTCATTAAAGAATCTACAAGTAAGGGTATTCCATGAATTACCTATAATATACGGTACTTCATTAAAGAATCTACAAGTAAGGGTATTCCATGAATTACCTATAATATACGGTACTTCATTAAAGAATCTACAAGTAAGAGTATACTATGAATTACCTATAATATACGGTACTTCAATGAAGAATCTACAAGTAATGGTATTCCATGAATTACCTATAATATATGGTACTTCATTAAAGAATCTACAAGTAAGAGTATACTATGAATTACCTATAATATACGGTACTTCATTAAAGAATCTACAAGTAAGAGTATTCCATGAATTACCTATAATATACGGTACTTCATTAAAGAATCTACAAGTAAGGGTATACTATGAATTACCTATAATATACGGTACTTCATTAAAGAATCTACAAGTAAGGGTATTCCATGAATTACCTATAATATACGGTACTTCATTAAAGAATCTACAAGTAAGAGTATTCCATGAATTACCTATAATATACGCTACTTCATTAAAGAATCCACAAGTAAGGGTATTCTATGAATTACCTATAATATACGGTACTTCATTAAAGAATCTACAAGTAAGAGTATTCCATGAATTACCTATAATATACGCTACTTCATTAAAGAATCTACAAGTAAGGGTATTCCATGAATTACCTATAATATACGGTACTTCATTAAAGAATCTACAAGTAAGAGTATTCCATGAATTACCTATAATATACGCTACTTCATTAAAGAATCTACAAGTAAGAGTATTCCATGAATTACCTATAATATACGCTACTTCATTAAAGAATCTACAAGTAAGGGTATTCCATGAATTACCTATAATATACGCTACTTCATTAAAGAATCTACAAGTAAGGGTATTCCATGAATTACCTATAATATACGCTACTTCATTAAAGAATCTACAAGTAAGAGTATTCCATGAATTACCTATAATATACGCTACTTCATTAAAGAATCTACAAGTAAGGGTATACTATGAATTACCTATAATATACGGTACTTCATTAAAGAATCTACAAGTAAGAGTATACTATGAATTACCTATAATATACGGTACTTCATTAAAGAATCTACAAGTAAGGGTATTCCATGAATTACCTATAATATACGCTACTTCATTAAAGAATCTACAAGTAAGGGTATACTATGAATTACCTATAATATACCGTACTTCATTAAAGAATCTACAAGTAAGAGTATACTATGAATTACCTATAATATACGGTACTTCATTAAAGAATCTACAAGTAAGAGTATACTATGAATTACCTATAATATACGGTACTTCATTAAAGAATCTACAAGTAAGGGTATTCCATGAATTACCTATAATATACGGTACTTCATTAAAGACTCTACAAGTAAGGGTATACTATGAATTACCTATAATATATGGTACTTCATTAAAGAATCTACAAGTAAGAGTATTCCATGAATTACCTATAACATACGGTACTTCATTAAAGAATCTACAAGTAAGGGTATACTATGAATTACCTATAATATATGGTACTTCATTAAAGAAACTACAAGTAAGGGTATTCCATGAATTACCTATAATATACGGTACTTCATTAAAGACTCTACAAGTAAGGGTATACTATGAATTACCTATAATATATGGTACTTCATTAAAGACTCTACAAGTAAGGGTATTCCATGAATTACCTATAATATACGGTACTTCATTAAAGAATCTACAAGTAAGGGTATACTATGAATTACCTATAATATATGGTACTTCATTAAAGAATCTACAAGTAAGGGTATTCCATGAATTACCTATAATATACGGTACTTCATTAAAGAATCTACAAGTAAGAGTATACTATGAATTACCAATAATATACGGTACTTCATTGAAGAATCTACAAGTAAGGGTATACTATGAATTACCTATAATATATGGTACTTCCTTAAAGAATCTACAAGTAAGAGTATTCCATGAATTACCTATAATATGCGGTACTTCATTAAAGAATCTACAAGTAAGGGTATTCCATGAATTACCTATAATATATGGTAATTCATTAAAGAATCTACAAGTAAGGGTATACTATGAATTACCTATAATATACAGTACTTCATTGAAGAATCTACAAGTAAGAGTATACTATGAATTACCTATAATATACGGTACTTCATTGAAGAACCTACAAATAAGGGTATTCCATGAATTACCTATAATATACGCTACTTCATTGAAGGATCTACAAGTAAGGGTATTCCATGAATTACCTATAATATATGGTACTTCATTAAAGAATCTACAAGTAAGGGTATACTATGAATTACCTATAATATATGGTACTTCATTAAAGAATCTACAAGTAAGGGTATACTATGAATTACCTATAATATACAGTACTTCATTAAAGAATCTACAAGTAATGGTATTCCATGAATTACTTATAATATATGGTACTTCATTAAAGAATCTACAAGTAAGGGTATTCCATGAATTACCTATAATATACGCTACTTCATTAAAGAATCTACAAGTAAGGGTATTCCGTGAATTACCTATAATATACGGCACTTCATTGAAGAATCTATAAGTAAGAGTATACTATGAATTACCTATACTATAAGGTACTTCATTGAAGAATCTACAAGTAAGGGTATACTATGAATTACCTATAATATATGGTACTTCTTTAAAGAATCTACAAGTAAGAGTATTCCATAAATTACCTATAATATACTGTACTTCATTAAAGAATCTACAAGTAAGAGTATACTATGAATTACCTATAATATACGGTACTTCAATGAAGAATCTACAAGTAATGGTATTCCATGAATTACCTTTAATATACGGTACTTCATTAAAGAATCTACAAGTAAGAGTATACTATGAATTACCTATAATATACGGTACTTCAATGAAGAATCTACAAGTAAGAGTATACTATGAATTACCTATAATATATGGTACTTCATTAAAGACTCTACAAGTAAGAGTATACTATGAATTACCTATAATATATAGTACTTCATTAAAGAATCTACAAGTAAGAGTATTCCATGAATTACCTATAATATACGGTACTTCATTAAAGACTCTACAAGTAAGGGTATACTATGAATTACGTATAATATATGGTACTTCATTAAAGAATCTACAAGTAAGGGTATTCCATGAATTACCTATAATATACGGTACTTCATTAAAGACTCTACAAGTAAGGGTATACTATGAATTACCTATAATATATGGTACTTCATTAAAGACTCTACAAGTAAGGGTATTCCATGAATTACCTATAATATACGGTACTTCATTAAAGAATCTACAAGTAAGGGTATTCCATGAATTACCTATAATATACGGTACTTCATTAAAGAATCTACAAGTAAGGGTATACTATGAATTACCTATAATATATGGTACTTCATTAAAGAATCTACAAGTAAGGGTATTCCATGAATTACCTATAATATACGGTACTTCATTAAAGAATCTACAAGTAAGGGTATACCATGAATTACCTATGATATATGGTACTTCATTAAAGAATCTACAAATAAGGGTATTCCATGAATTACCTATAATATACGGTACTTCATTAAAGAATCTACAAGTAAGGGTATTCCATGAATTACCAATAATATACAGTACTTCATTAAAGAATCTACAAGTAAGGGTATACTATGAATTACCTATAATATATGGTACTTCATTAAAGAATCTACAAGTAAGGGTATTCCATGAATTACCTATACTATACGCTACTTCATTAAAGAATCTACACGTAAGGGTATTCCATGAATTACCTATAATATACGGTACTTCATTAAAGAATCTACAAGTAAGGGTATTCCATGAATTACCTATAATATATGGTACTTCATTAAAGAATCTACAAGTAAGGGTATTCCATGAATTACCTATAATATACGGTACTTCAATGAAGAATCAACAAGTAAGGGTATTCCATGAATTACATATAATATACGGTACTTCATTAAAGAATCTACAAGTAAGGGTATTCCATGAATTACCTATAATATATGGTACTTCATTAAAGAATCTACAAGTAAGGGTATTCCATGAATTACCTATAATATATGGTACTTCATTAAAGAATCTACAAGTAATGGTATTCCATGAATTACCTATAATATACGGTACTTCATTAAAGAATCTACAAGTAAGGGTATTCCATGAATTACATATAATATACGGTACTTCATTAAAGAATCTACAAGTAAGGGTATTCCATGAATTACCTATAATATACGGTACTTCATTAAAGAATCTACAAGTAAGGGTATACTATGAATTACCTATAATATATGGTACTTCATTAAAGAATCTACAAGTAAGGGTATTCCATGAATTACCTATAATATATGGTACTTCATTAAAGAATCTACAAGTAAGGGTATACTATGATTTACCTTTAATATATGGTACTTCATTAAAGAATCTACAAGTAAGGGTATTCCATGAATTAACTATAATATATGGTACTTCATTAAAGAATCTACAACTAAGGGTATTCCATGAATTACCTAGAATATACGGTACTTCATTAAAGAATCTACAAGTAAGGGTATACTATGAATTACCTATAATATATGGTACTTCATTAAAGAATCTACAATTAAGGGTATTCCATGAATTACCTATAATATACGGTACTTCATTAAAGAATCTACAAGTAAGGGTATTCCATGAATTACCAATAATATACAGTACTTCATTAAAGAATCTACAAGTAAGGGTATTCCAGGAATTACCTATAATATACGGTACTTCATTGAAGAATCTACAAGTAAGGGTATTCCATGAATTACCTGTAATATATGGTACTTCATTAAAGAATCTACAAGTAAGGGTATACTATGAATTACCTATAATATACGGTACTTCATTAAAGAATCTACAAGTAAGGGTATTCCACGAATTACCTATAATATACGGTACTTCATTAAAGAATCTACAATTAAGGGTATTTTATGAATTACCTATAATATATGGTACTTCATTAAAGAATCTACAAGTAAGGGTATTCCATGAATTACCTATAATATATGGTACTTCATTAAAGAATCTACAAGTAAGGGTATTCCATGAATTACCTATAATATATGGTACTTCATTAATGAATCTACAAGTAAGGGTATTCCATGAATTACCTATAATATATGGTACTTCATTAAAGAATCTACAAGTAAGGGTATAGTATGAATTACCTATAATATATGGTACTTCATTAAAGAATCTACAAGTAAGGGTATTCCATGAATTACCTATAATATACGCTACTTCATTAAAGAATCTACAAGTAAGGGTATACTATGAATTACCTATAATATACCGTACTTCATTAAAGAATCTACAAGTAAGAGTATACTATGAATTACCTATAATATTTGGTACTTCATTAAAGAATCTACAAGTAGGAGTATTCCATGAATTACCTATAATATACGGTACTTCATTAAAGAATCTACAAGTAAGAGTATACTATGAATTACCTATAATATATGGTACTTCATTAATGAATCTACAAGTAAGGGTATTCCATGAATTACCTATAATATATGGTACTTCATTAAAGAATCTACAAGTAAGGGTATACCATGAATTACCTATAATATATGGTACTTCATTAAAGAATCTACAAGTAAGGGTATTCCATGAATTACCTATAATATATGGTGCTTCATTAAAGAATCTACAAGTAAGGGTATTCCATGAATTACCTATAATATATGGTACTTCATTAAAGAATCTACAAGTAAGGGTATAGTATGAATTACCTATAATATATGGTACTTCATTAAAGAATCTACAAGTAAGGGTATTCCATGAATTACCTATAATATACGCTACTTCATTAAAGAATCTACAAGTAAGGGTATACTATGAATTACCTATAATATACCGTACTTCATTAAAGAATCTACAAGTAAGAGTATACTATGAATTACCTATAATATATGGTACTTCATTAAAGAATCTACAAGTAAGAGTATACTATGAATTACCTATAATATACGGTACTTCATTAAAGAATCTACTAGTAAGGGTATACTATGAATTACCTATAATATATGGTACTTCATTAAAGAAACTACAAGTAAGGGTATTCCATGAATTACCTATAATATACGGTACTTCATTAAAGACTCTACAAGTAAGGGTATTCCATGAATTACCTATAATATACGGTACTTCATTAAAGAATCTACAAGTAAGAGTATACTATGAATTACCAATAATATATGGTACTTCATTAAAGAATCTACAAGTAAGAGTATACTATGAATTACCTATAATATTTGGTACTTCATTAAAGAATCTACAAGTAAGAGTATTCCATGAATTACCTATAATATACGGTACTTCATTAAAGTATCTACAAGTAAGAGTATAGTATGAATTACCTATAATATATGGTACTTCATTAATGAATCTACAAGTAAGGGTATTCCATGAATTACCTATAATATATGGTACTTCATTAAAGAATCTACAAGTAAGGGTATACCATGAATTACCTATAATATATGGTACTTCATTAAAGAATCTACAAGTAAGGGTATTCCATGAATTACCTATAATATATGGTACCTCATTAAAGAATCTACAAGTAAGGGTATTCCATGAATTACCTATAATATATGGTACTTCATTAAAGAATCTACAAGTAAGGGTATAGTATGAATTACCTATAATATATGGTACTTCATTAAAGAATCTACAAGTAAGGGTATTCCATGAATTACCTATAATATACGCTTCTTCATTAAAGAATCTACAAGTAAGGGTATACTATGAATTACCTATAATATACCGTACTTCATTAAAGAATCTACAAGTAAGAGTATACTATGAATTACCTATAATATATGGTACTTCATTAAAGAATCTGCAAGTAAGAGTATACTATGAATTACCTATAATATACGGTACTTCATTCAAGAATCTACTAGTAAGGGTATACTATGAATTACCTATAATATATGGTACTTCATTAAAGAAACTACAAGTAAGGGTATTCCATGAATTACCTATAATATACGGTACATCATTAAAGACTCTACAAGTAAGGGTATTCCATGAATTACCTATAATATACGGTACTTCATTAAAGAATCTACAAGTAAGGGTATACTATGAATTACATATAATATATGGTACTTCATTAAAGAATCTACAAGTAAGGGTATTCCATGAATTACCTATAATATACGGTACTTCATTAAAGAATCTACAAGTAAGAGTATACTATGAATTACCAATAATATACGGTACTTCATTGAAGAATCAACAAGTAAGGGTATACTATGAATTACCTATAATATATGGTACTTCCTTAAAGAATCTACAAGTAAGAGTATTCCATGAATTACCTATAATATGCGGTACTTCATTAAAGAATCTACAAGTAAGGGTATTCCATGAATTACCTATAATATATGGTACTTCATTAAAGAATCTACAAGTAAGGGTATACTATGAATTACCTATAATATAAAGTACTTCATTGAAGAATCTACAAGTAAGAGTATACTATGAATTACCTATAATATACGGTACTTCATTGAAGAACCTACAAATAAGGGTATTCCATGAATTACCTATAATATACGCTACTTCATTGAAGAATCTACAAGTAAGGGTATTCCATGATTTACCTATAATATATGGTACTTCATTAAAGAATCTACAAGTAAGGGTATACTATGAATTACCTATAATATATGGTACTTCATTAAAGAATCTACAAGTAAGGGTATACTATGAATTACCTATAATATACAGTACTTCATTAAAGAATCTACAAGTAATGGTATTCCATGAATTACTTATAATATATGGTACTTCATTAAAGAATCTACAAGTAAGGGTATTCCATGAATTACCTATAATATACGCTACTTCATTAAAGAATCTACAAGTAAGGGTATTCCATGAATTACCTATAATATACGGTACTTCATTGAAGAATCTATAAGTAAGAGTATACTATGAATTACCTATAATATAAGGTACTTCATTGAAGAATCTACGAGTAAGGGTATACTATGAATTACCTATAATATATGGTACTTCTTTAAAGAATCTACAAGTAAGAGTATTCCATAAATTACCTATAATATACTGTACTTCATTAAAGAATCTACAAGTAAGAGTATACTATGAATTACCTATAATATACGGTACTTCAATGAAGAATCTACAAGTAATGGTATTCCATGAATTACCTATAATATACCGTACTTCATTAAAGAATCTACAAGTAAGAGTATACTATGAATTACCTATAATATACGGTACTTCAATGAAGAATCTACAAGTAAGAGTATACTATGAATTACCTATAATATATGGTACTTCATTAAAGACTCTACAAGTAAGAGTATACTATGAATTACCTATAATATATAGTACTTCATTAAAGAATCTACAAGTAAGAGTATTCCATGAATTACCTATAATATACGGTACTTCATTAAAGACTCTACAAGTAAGGGTATACTATGAATTACCTATAATATATGGTACTTCATTAAAGAATCTACAAGTTAGGGTATTCCATGAATTACCTATAATATACGGTACTTCATTAAAGACTCTACAAGTAAGGGTATACTATGAATTACCTATAATATATGGTACTTCATTAAAGACTCTACAAGTAAGGGTATTCCATGAATTACCTATAATATACGGTACTTCATTAAAGAATCTACAAGTAAGTGTATACTATGAATTACCTATAATATATGGTACTTCATTAAAGAATCTACAAGTAAGGGTATTCCATGAATTACCTATAATATACTGTACTTCATTAAAGAATCTACAAGTAAGGGTATTCCATGAATTACCTATAATATACGGTACTTCATTAAAGAATCTACAAGTAAGGGTATACTATGAATTACCTATAATATATGGTACTTCATTAAAGAATCTACAAGTAAGGGTATTCCATGAATTACCTATAATATACGGTACTTCAATAAAGAATCTACAAGTAAGGGTATACTATGAATTACCTATAATATATGGTACTTCATTAAAGAATCTACAAGTAAGGGTATTCCATGAATTACCTATAATATACGGTACTTCATTAAAGAATCTACAAGTAAGGGTATTCCATGAATTACCTATAATATATGGTACTTCATTAAAGAATCTACAAGTAAGGGTATTCCATGAATTACCTATAATATATGGTACTTCAATGAAGAATCTACAAGTAAGGGTATTCCATGAATTACCTATAATATACGGTACTTCAATGAAGAATCTACAAGTAAGGGTATTCCATGAATTACCTATAATATACGGTACTTCATTAAAGAATCTACAAGTAAGGGTATTCCATGAATTACCTATAATATATGGTACTTCATTAAAGAATCTACAAGTAAGGGTATTCCATGAATTACCTATAATATATGGTACTTCATTAAAGAATCTACAAGTAATGGTATTCCATGAATTACCTATAATATACGGTACTTCATTAAAGAATCTACAAGTAAGGGTATTCCATGAATTACATATAATATACGGTACTTCATTAAAAAATCTACAAGTAAGGGTATACTATGAATAACCTATAATATACGGTACTTCATTAAAGAATCTACAAGTAAGAGTATTCCATGAATTACCTATAATATATGGTACTTCATTAAAGAATCTACAAGTAAGGGTATTCCATGAATTACCTATAATATACGGTACTTCATTAAAGAATCTACAAGTAAGGGTATACTATGAATTACCTATAATATATGGTACTTCATTAAAGAATCTACAAGTAAGGGTATTCCATGAATTACCTATAATATATGGTACTTCATTAAAGAATCTACAAGTAAGGGTATACTATGAATTACCTATAATATATGGTACTTCATTAAAGAATCTACAAGTAAGGGTATTCCATGAATTACCTATAATATATGGTACTTCATTAAAGAATCTACAAGTAAGGGTATTCCATGAATTACCTATAATATACGGTACTTCATTAAAGAATCTACAAGTAAGGGTATACTATGAATTACCTATAATATATGGTACTTCATTAAAGAATCTACAAATAAGGGTATTCCATGAATTACCTATAATATACGGTACTTCATTAAAGAATCTACAAGTAAGGGTATTCCATGAATTACCAATAATATACAGTACTTCATTAAAGAATCTACAAGTAAGGGTATTCCATGAATTACCTATAATATACGGTACTTCATTGAAGAATCTACAAGTAAGGGTATTCCATGAATTACCTATAATATATGGTACTTCATTAAAGAATCTACAGGTAAGGGTATACTATGAATTACCTATAATATACGGTACTTGATTAAAGAATCTACAAGTAAGGGTATTCCATGAATTACCTATAATATACGGTACTTCATTAAAGAATCTACAATTAAGGGTATTTTATGAATTACCTATAATATATGGTACTTCATTAAAGAATCTACAAGTAAGGGTATTCCATGAATTACCTATAATATATGGTACTTCATTAAAGAATCTACAAGTAAGGGTATTCCATGAATTACCTATAATATATGGTACTTCATTAAAGAATCTACAAGTAAGAGTATACTATGAATTACCTATAATATATGGTACTTCATTAAAGAATCTACAAGTAAGAGTATACTATGAATTACCTATAATATATGGTACTTCATTAAAGAATCTACAAGTAAGAGTATTTCATTAAAGAATCTACAAGTAAGAGTATTCCATGAATTACCTATAATATACGGTACTTCATTAAAGAATCTACAAGTAAGAGTATACTATGAATTACCTATAATATATGGTACTTCATTAAAGAATCTACAAGTAAGGGTATTCCATGAATTACCTATAATATATGATACTTCATTATAGAATCTACAAGTAAGGGTATACCATGAATTACCTATAATATATGGTACTTCATTAAAGAATCTACAAGTAAGGGTATTCCATGAATTACCTATAATATATGGTACTTCATTAAAGAATCTACAAGTAAGGGTATTCCATGAATTACCTATAATATATGGTACTTCATTAAAGAATCTACAAGTAAGGGTATAGTATGAATTACCTATAATATAGGGTACTTCATTAAAGAATCTACAAGTAAGAGTATTCCATGAATTACCTATAATATACGGTACTTCATTAAAGAATCTACAAGTAAGGCTATACTATGAATTACCTATAATATATGGTACTTCATTAAAGAATCTACAAGTTAGAGTATACTATGAATTACCTATAATATACGGTACTTCATTAAAGAATCTACAAGTAAGGGTATACTATGAATTACCTATAATATATGGTACTTCATTAAAGAATCTACAAGTAAGGGTATTCCATGAATTACCTATAATATACGGTACTTCATTAAAGAATCTACAATTAAGAGTATACTATGAATTACCTATAATATATGGTACTTCATTAAAGAATCTACAAGTAAGGGTATACTATGAATTACCTATAATATACGGTACTTCATTAAAGAATCTACAAGTAAGAGTATACTATGAATTACCTATAATATATGGTACTTCATTAAAGAATCTACAAGTAAGGGTATTCCATGAATTACCTATAATATACGGTACTTCATTAAAGAATCTACAAGTAAGGGTATACTATGAATTACCTATAATATATGGTACTTCATTAAAGAATCTACAAGTAAGGGTATTCCATGAATTACCTATAATATATGGTACTTCATTAAAGAATCTACAAGTAAGGGTATACTATGATTTACCTTTAATATATGGTACTTCATTAAAGAATCTACAAGTAAGGGTATTCCATGAATTAACTATAATATATGGTACTTCATTAAAGAATCTACAACTAAGGGTATTCCATCAATTACCTAGAATATACGGTACTTCATTAAAGAATCTACAAGTAAGGGTATACTATGAATTACCTATAATATATGGTACTTCATTAAAGAATCTACAATTAAGGGTATTCCATGAATTACCTATAATATACGGTACTTCATTAAAGAATCTACAAGTAAGGGTATTCCATGAATTACCAATAATATACAGTACTTCATTAAAGAATCTACAAGTAAGGGTATTCCAGGAATTACCTATAATATACGGTACTTCATTGAAGAATCTACAAGTAAGGGTATTCCATGAATTACCTGTAATATATGGTACTTCATTAAAGAATCTACAAGTAAGGGTATACTATGAATTACCTATAATATACGGTACTTCATTAAAGAATCTACAAGTAAGGGTATTCCACGAATTACCTATAATATACGGTACTTCATTAAAGAATCTACAATTAAGGGTATTTTATGAATTACCTATAATATATGGTACTTCATTAAAGAATCTACAAGTAAGGGTATTCCATGAATTACCTATAATATATGGTACTTCATTAAAGAATCTACAAGTAAGGGTATTCCATGAATTACCTATAATATATGGTACTTCATTAATGAATCTACAAGTAAGGGTATTCCATGAATTACCTATAATATATGGTACTTCATTAAAGAATCTACAAGTAAGGGTATAGTATGAATTACCTATAATATATGGTACTTCATTAAAGAATCTACAAGTAAGGGTATTCCATGAATTACCTATAATATACGCTACTTCATTAAAGAATCTACAAGTAAGGGTATACTATGAATTACCTATAATATACCGTACTTCATTAAAGAATCTACAAGTAAGAGTATACTATGAATTACCTATAATATTTGGTACTTCATTAAAGAATCTACAAGTAGGAGTATTCCATGAATTACCTATAATATACGGTACTTCATTAAAGAATCTACAAGTAAGAGTATACTATGAATTACCTATAATATATGGTACTTCATTAATGAATCTACAAGTAAGGGTATTCCATGAATTACCTATAATATATGGTACTTCATTAAAGAATCTACAAGTAAGGGTATACCATGAATTACCTATAATATATGGTACTTCATTAAAGAATCTACAAGTAAGGGTATTCCATGAATTACCTATAATATATGGTGCTTCATTAAAGAATCTACAAGTAAGGGTATTCCATGAATTACCTATAATATATGGTACTTCATTAAAGAATCTACAAGTAAGGGTATAGTATGAATTACCTATAATATATGGTACTTCATTAAAGAATCTACAAGTAAGGGTATTCCATGAATTACCTATAATATACGCTACTTCATTAAAGAATCTACAAGTAAGGGTATACTATGAATTACCTATAATATACCGTACTTCATTAAAGAATCTACAAGTAAGAGTATACTATGAATTACCTATAATATATGGTACTTCATTAAAGAATCTACAAGTAAGAGTATACTATGAATTACCTATAATATACGGTACTTCATTAAAGAATCTACTAGTAAGGGTATACTATGAATTACCTATAATATATGGTACTTCATTAAAGAAACTACAAGTAAGGGTATTCCATGAATTACCTATAATATACGGTACTTCATTAAAGACTCTACAAGTAAGGGTATTCCATGAATTACCTATAATATACGGTACTTCATTAAAGAATCTACAAGTAAGAGTATACTATGAATTACCAATAATATATGGTACTTCATTAAAGAATCTACAAGTAAGAGTATACTATGAATTACCTATAATATTTGGTACTTCATTAAAGAATCTACAAGTAAGAGTATTCCATGAATTACCTATAATATACGGTACTTCATTAAAGTATCTACAAGTAAGAGTATAGTATGAATTACCTATAATATATGGTACTTCATTAATGAATCTACAAGTAAGGGTATTCCATGAATTACCTATAATATATGGTACTTCATTAAAGAATCTACAAGTAAGGGTATACCATGAATTACCTATAATATATGGTACTTCATTAAAGAATCTACAAGTAAGGGTATTCCATGAATTACCTATAATATATGGTACCTCATTAAAGAATCTACAAGTAAGGGTATTCCATGAATTACCTATAATATATGGTACTTCATTAAAGAATCTACAAGTAAGGGTATAGTATGAATTACCTATAATATATGGTACTTCATTAAAGAATCTACAAGTAAGGGTATTCCATGAATTACCTATAATATACGCTTCTTCATTAAAGAATCTACAAGTAAGGGTATACTATGAATTACCTATAATATACCGTACTTCATTAAAGAATCTACAAGTAAGAGTATACTATGAATTACCTATAATATATGGTACTTCATTAAAGAATCTGCAAGTAAGAGTATACTATGAATTACCTATAATATACGGTACTTCATTCAAGAATCTACTAGTAAGGGTATACTATGAATTACCTATAATATATGGTACTTCATTAAAGAAACTACAAGTAAGGGTATTCCATGAATTACCTATAATATACGGTACATCATTAAAGACTCTACAAGTAAGGGTATTCCATGAATTACCTATAATATACGGTACTTCATTAAAGAATCTACAAGTAAGGGTATACTATGAATTACCTATAATATATGGTACTTCATTAAAGAATCTACAAGTAAGGGTATTCCATGAATTACCTATAATATACGGTACTTCATTAAAGAATCTACAAGTAAGAGTATACTATGAATTACCAATAATATACGGTACTTCATTGAAGAATCAACAAGTAAGGGTATACTATGAATTACCTACAATATATGGTACTTCCTTAAAGAATCTACAAGTAAGAGTATTCCATGAATTACCTATAATATGCGGTACTTCATTAAAGAATCTACAAGTAAGGGTATTCCATGAATTACCTATAATATATGGTACTTCATTAAAGAATCTACAAGTAAGGGTATACTATGAATTACCTATAATATACAGTACTTCATTGAAGAATCTACAAGTAAGAGTATACTATGAATTACCTATAATATACGGTACTTCATTGAAGAACCTACAAATAAGGGTATTCCATGAATTACCTATAATATACGCTACTTCATTGAAGAATCTACAAGTAAGGGTATTCCATGATTTACCTATAATATATGGTACTTCATTAAAGAATCTACAAGTAAGGGTATACTATGAATTACCTATAATATATGGTACTTCATTAAAGAATCTACAAGTAAGGGTATACTATGAATTACCTATAATATACAGTACTTCATTAAAGAATCTACAAGTAATGGTATTCCATGAATTACTTATAATATATGGTACTTCATTAAAGAATCTACAAGTAAGGGTATTCCATGAATTACCTATAATATACGCTACTTCATTAAAGAATCTACAAGTAAGGGTATTCCATGAATTACCTATAATATACGGTACTTCATTGAAGAATCTATAAGTAAGAGTATACTATGAATTACCTATAATATAAGGTACTTCATTGAAGAATCTACAAGTAAGGGTATACTATGAATTACCTATAATATATGGTACTTCTTTAAAGAATCTACAAGTAAGAGTATTCCATAAATTACCTATAATATACTGTACTTCATTAAAGAATCTACAAGTAAGAGTATACTATGAATTACCTATAATATACGGTACTTCAATGAAGAATCTACAAGTAATGGTATTCCATGAATTACCTATAATATACGGTACTTCATTAAAGAATCTACAAGTAAGAGTATACTATGAATTACCTATAATATACGGTACTTCAATGAAGAATCTACAAGTAAGAGTATACTATGAATTACCTCTAATATATGGTACTTCATTAAAGACTCTACAAGTGAGAGTATACTATGAATTACCTATAATATATAGTACTTCATTAAAGAATCTACAAGTAAGAGTATTCCATGAATTACCTATAATATACGGTACTTCATTAAAGACTCTACAAGTAAGGGTATACTATGAATTACCTATAATATATGGTACTTCATTAAAGAATCTACAAGTTAGGGTATTCCATGAATTACCTATAATATACGGTACTTCATTAAAGACTCTACAAGTAAGGGTATACTATGAATTACCTATAATATATGGTACTTCATTAAAGACTCTACAAGTAAGGGTATTCCATGAATTACCTATAATATACGGTACTTCATTAAAGAATCTACAAGTAAGTGTATACTATGAATTACCTATAATATATGGTACTTCATTAAAGAATCTACAAGTAAGGGTATTCCATGAATTACCTATAATATACTGTACTTCATTAAAGAATCTACAAGTAAGGGTATTCCATGAATTACCTATAATATACGGTACTTCATTAAAGAATCTACAAGTAAGGGTATACTATGAATTACCTATAATATATGGTACTTCATTAAAGAATCTACAAGTAAGGGTATTCCATGAATTACCTATAATATACGGTACTTCAATAAAGAATCTACAAGTAAGGGTATACTATGAATTACCTATAATATATGGTACTTCATTAAAGAATCTACAAGTAAGGGTATTCCATGAATTACCTATAATATACGGTACTTCATTAAAGAATCTACAAGTAAGGGTATTCCATGAATTACCTATAATATATGGTACTTCATTAAAGAATCTACAAGTAAGGGTATTCCATGAATTACCTATAATATATGGTACTTCAATGAAGAATCTACAAGTAAGGGTATTCCATCAATTACCTATAATATACGGTACTTCAATGAAGAATCTACAAGTAAGGGTATTCCATGAATTACCTATAATATACGGTACTTCATTAAAGAATCTACAAGTAAGGGTATTCCATGAATTACCTATAATATATGGTACTTCATTAAAGAATCTACAAGTAAGGGTATTCCATGAATTACCTATAATATATGGTACTTCATTAAAGAATCTACAAGTAATGGTATTCCATGAATTACCTATAATATACGGTACTTCATTAAAGAATCTACAAGTAAGGGTATTCCATGAATTACATATAATATACGGTACTTCATTAAAAAATCTACAAGTAAGGGTATACTATGAATTACCTATAATATACGGTACTTCATTAAAGAATCTACAAGTAAGAGTATTCCATGAATTACCTATAATATATGGTACTTCATTAAAGAATCTACAAGTAAGGGTATTCCATGAATTACCTATAATATACGGTACTTCATTAAAGAATCTACAAGTAAGGGTATACTATGAATTACCTATAATATATGGTACTTCATTAAAGAATCTACAAGTAAGGGTATTCCATGAATTACCTATAATATATGGTACTTCATTAAAGAATCTACAAGTAAGGGTATACTATGAATTACCTATAATATATGGTACTTCATTAAAGAATCTACAAGTAAGGGTATTCCATGAATTACCTATAATATATGGTACTTCATTAAAGAATCTACAAGTAAGGGTATTCCATGAATTACCTATAATATACGGTACTTCATTAAAGAATCTACAAGTAAGGGTATACTATGAATTACCTATAATATATGGTACTTCATTAAAGAATCTACAAATAAGGGTATTCCATGAATTACCTATAATATACGGTACTTCATTAAAGAATCTACAAGTAAGGGTATTCCATGAATTACCAATAATATACAGTACTTCATTAAAGAATCTACAAGTAAGGGTATTCCATGAATTACCTATAATATACGGTACTTCATTGAAGAATCTACAAGTAAGGGTATTCCATGAATTACCTATAATATATGGTACTTCATTAAAGAATCTACAGGTAAGGGTATACTATGAATTACCTATAATATACGGTACTTGATTAAAGAATCTACAAGTAAGGGTATTCCATGAATTACCTATAATATACGGTACTTCATTAAAGAATCTACAATTAAGGGTATTTTATGAATTACCTATAATATATGGTACTTCATTAAAGAATCTACAAGTAAGGGTATTCCATGAATTACCTATAATATATGGTACTTCATTAAAGAATCTACAAGTAAGGGTATTCCATGAATTACCTATAATATATGGTACTTCATTAAAGAATCTACAAGTAAGAGTATACTATGAATTACCTATAATATATGGTACTTCATTAAAGAATCTACAAGTAAGAGTATACTATGAATTACCTATAATATATGGTACTTCATTAAAGAATCTACAAGTAAGAGTATTTCATTAAAGAATCTACAAGTAAGAGTATTCCATGAATTACCTATAATATACGGTACTTCATTAAAGAATCTACAAGTAAGAGTATACTATGAATTACCTATAATATATGGTACTTCATTAAAGAATCTACAAGTAAGGGTATTCCATGAATTACCTATAATATATGATACTTCATTATAGAATCTACAAGTAAGGGTATACCATGAATTACCTATAATATATGGTACTTCATTAAAGAATCTACAAGTAAGGGTATTCCATGAATTACCTATAATATATGGTACTTCATTAAAGAATCTACAAGTAAGGGTATTCCATGAATTACCTATAATATATGGTACTTCATTAAAGAATCTACAAGTAAGGGTATAGTATGAATTACCTATAATATATGGTACTTCATTAAAGAATCTACAAGTAAGAGTATTCCATGAATTACCTATAATATACGGTACTTCATTAAAGAATCTACAAGTAAGGCTATACTATGAATTACCTATAATATATGGTACTTCATTAAAGAATCTACAAGTTAGAGTATACTATGAATTACCTATAATATACGGTACTTCATTAAAGAATCTACAAGTAAGGGTATACTATGAATTACCTATAATATATGGTACTTCATTAAAGAATCTACAAGTAAGGGTATTCCATGAATTACCTATAATATACGGTACTTCATTAAAGAATCTACAATTAAGAGTATACTATGAATTACCTATAATATATGGTACTTCATTAAAGAATCTACAAGTAAGGGTATACTATGAATTACCTATAATATACGGTACTTCATTAAAGAATCTACAAGTAAGAGTATACTATGAATTACCTATAATATATGGTACTTCATTAAAGAATCTACAAGTAAGGGTATTCCATGAATTACCTATAATATACGGTACTTCATTAAAGAATCTACAAGTAAGGGTATACTATGAATTACCTATAATATATGGTACTTCATTAAAGAATCTACAAATAAGGGTATACCATGAATTACCTATAATATATGGTACTTCATTAAAGAATCTACAAGTAAGAGTATACTATGAATTACCTATAATATATGGTACTTCATTAAAGAATCTACAAATAAGGGTATACCACGAATTACCTATAATATATGGTACTTCATTAAAGAATCTACAAGTAAGAGTATACTATGAATTACCTATAATATACGGTACTTCATTAAATAATCTACAAGTAAGGGTATTCCATGAATTACCTATAATATACGCTACTTCATTGAGGAAGAAAAAGAAAAGATCGAGTGTGCGTCTCATAACTTTATTCATCCACAGATTAATGGCATTGAAACCGTTTAATCTTATTTATCAACCATTATAACTTTAATGGCCACATCTGTAGTCAGTGCACTTTATTTCTTACCTAAAAAGATGTTATATAAAAGTTGTATTGTGTTAATTGATTTAAGTCTATACTAAATTTGAATAACTTTCATTTGCTGAGTATTGCATTTTTCTTTAGGATGTAAATTGCCGTAAAGTCTTTGATGCATTGTAGACATATGGTTTCATTAGGTTTAATAACTTCAGTTGATGGTCATTTTACGTTCTTTATGCGTGTTTTTCTTGCAAATCCTGACATGCTGTCTGTAGTCCTAATACAGTTCTTTGATCTATCGTTTTTTAATTGTTTAGTGTATGTGATATAAGTGCATAGGTATAATATTTAAGAATTATGAAGAATACTGTTACGATACCGATATAACATGCTTACGCAAAACGTTAAAGCACGTTTGCAAGCTTTTAATATACTGTCTGATTCCGTCATATAGTCCATATTTTACCAGCTTTACGTATGCTTGTCATATATATATATATATATAAATATATAATATATATGCGCGCGCGCTCGTGTGTGTGTGTGTGTGCAAGTCTGTGAAATTGGTATAAGCCTGTCAAATTCGAATATCATTGTGTCCACTATATATGCAAGTCTGTCAAATTGATATGAGATCTTTTCGGCTTGTCAAACTAGTATTTAAGCATGTCAAATATTTGAATCCGTTAGGGCAATACTCAAGACCTATCTTGCTAATATGTGAATCCGTTAGGGCAATACTCAAGACCTATCTTGCTAATATGTGAATCCGTTAGGGCAATACTCAAGACCTATCTTGCTAATATGTGAATCCGTTAGGGCAATACTCAAGACCTATCTTGCTAATATGTGAATCCGTTAGGGCAATACTCAAGACCTATCTTGCTAACCTCCCGACATTCAAGGTACTTTTATCAGTTTTCTCGAACAAATGTTTAATTATTTCACAATATTATGTCAGCAAAATGCCCTCGTGTCCATCATAAATTGGTCCAACGACGTTAGTCAGCAAAAGTCACCAAAGCACAAAAGGTAAACGCTATAGTATCTTAAATGTTGCTATTAAAACGGCATGGAACATTAGTTTTCTTCAAACTACATTCAGTCTTCTTCAAGGAATCTATATCCAATTTTCTTCAACAAAACACATCCAGTCTTGATCAAGGAATTCAACCAAACAATATCCGGTCATTTCAAACAGCCTAGTTATAAAAGAAACTACATCATGTCTTCTTCAACCAAATACATCAAGTCATTAACAACCCAAACTACATCAAGTCATTTACAACCAAACTACATCAAGTCATGAACAACCAAACTACATCAAGTCATTTACAACCAAACTACATCAAGTCATTTACAACCAAACTACATCAAGTCATTAACAACCCAAACTACATCAAGTCATTTACAACCAAACTACATCAAGTCATTAACAACCCAAACTACATCAAGTCATTTACAACCAAACTACATCAAGTCAATAACAACCCAAACTACATCAAGTCATTTACAACCAAACTAAATCAAGTCATTTACAACCAAACTACATCAAGTCATTTACAACCAAACTACATCAAGTCATGAACAACCAAACTACATCAAGTCATTTACAACCAAACTAAATCAAGCCATTTACAACCACACTACATCAAGTCATTTACAACCAAACTAAATCAAGTCATTTACAACCAAACTACATCAAGTCATTTACAACCAAACTACATCAAGTCATGAACAACCAAACTACATCAAGTCATTTACAACCAAACTAAATCAAGTCATTTACAACCACACTACATTAAGTCATTTACAACTAAACTACATCGAGTCTCTAACAATTCAAGTACATCTAGTTTTCTTCCGCCAAACTACATCCGGTTCTCTTCAAGCGAACCGCATCCAGTCTTGTTGCACGTTGAGCATATTTAGTATGTTTTACTGCTTTTAATACATACTCCTGGAGGTTAACAAAAAATAATTAAAATCAAACAAAGAAGTGACACGCAGAGTACTAATTTTCCAGTCTCGTGGAGTAAGAGATATTATTTTTCGATAATTTATTCAAAATGTGTTTAACGTAATAGTGTGCAATATTTTAATTGATTGTACCGTATTTAAATGGAAGTAAACACAGTCAAGTGATCGTACTTTGTCATGTCAGTCTGTACCGTTATGTAATATGCTTTGATATGTTATGTCATGTGTGTTGATGTGTTGTGTGTTTCTTGAATGTCCATCATCTTGTTATGTGCGTTGATGTGTTGTTGGTTAATTGAGTTTCTATCATCATGTCACGTGCGCTAATGTGTTGTTTGTTACTTGTGTTGCGAACATCCTGTCACATCTCCTGATCTTTTACGTCACCTCAGTTTATGTCATTCTTTTTTTGTGCTTAATTATGTGTTAATCACGTTATGATCTACCCTTTTGTCATGTACCAGGATGCGCTCTTGGCTACGTCATGTTTGCCACTGTGTCATGTAACTTGATGCGTTCTTGGTTACATCATGTTTTGATATTGTGTCATGTAACTTGATGCGTTCTTGGTTACATCATGTTTTGATATTGTGTCATGTAACTTGATGCGTTCTTGGTTACATCATGTTTTGATATTGTGTCATGTAACTTGATGCGTTCTGGTCTAGGTCATGTTCTGCCATTATTTTAATGTTTAAGGGTGCTACGTTTTCAGTCATGTTACATCATTTATGTCATGTGCCTTGGTTTATTATTCGACACGACATTTTCTATCATTTGGTAATTAACTTTAAAGGTTAATTGTAATATAGATGTATATGAGATTTGTTCATTAATTAACACGCACCTGCAAATAAACACTATACATGATAAGCATGTGAATTTGACCATCACTAACCGATTGAGTTAAAAACACCAAGATAAACATTAAAAGCATTTAACCTTTTTTTGCACCTTTTAATCCAAAAAGGCCAGATAAACGTTTATTGCACTGAAGTGTATTGGCATCTTTGAATCCAATTAGGCCAGAGAAGTGTTAATATCATTGAACTGTGTTGGCAACTGTGAATCCCAAAAGGCCAGAGAAACGGAAATAGCAGTTAACTGTGCTTACATATTTAAAGTCAGCATGACAAGAGAAACAGAAAGCACTGATAGATAATTTGCATTAGTTTTATCAATGATTGTTATGCACATTGCGCGCACATATTTTATTCAGGATGTATATGTTTCTCATTGATAGTAGCTTTTTAACACACACACACACACACACACAAACACACACACATGGGGATAAACCCATTGATTAATTAATGGCCACTTTTCATTGTTATAAGCGGTCTATGATATACATCAAAATACATGTTGAAGATAGAGAGTGTGGCATATTCTATTTGTATACATTTCACTTGGATTTGGGCACGAACTGGACCCTTACAACACTTACCCATTTCGGAAAAGCTCTTCAGTTTTATTGATAAAATGACTATACGAGAGAGAAAAAAAAAAAAACGCCTAAAGCGCTCGCAAAAAAAACCATTAAATGCACTGCCCAAAGCGCTCGCAAAAGCGATACACTGTATCGTCTAAAGCGCTCGCAAAATACATGCATTGAACCCGCCAAAGCGCTCGCAAAACTTTGAACTGAACTGCCCAAACACGCTTGCACAAACTACGCACTAAATCGAGCAAAGTGCTCGCAAAAATGATAATAAGACATATTGAAGATCAACTGTTTCTTATTTTCAGTATAACACTTTGGATGAGGAAAGAAAATTCTTATTTGAAAAATTATTTTTATCTTAGAAATTTGTAAAATTTATTTATAATCTTATGCTTCGAAATTTAAAAATTTTTTTTTTAACTATCTTCGAAATTTTTAATAAGCATGAATTTGAAGACGTTAATCAATTACAATAATTATGTAGGATTAAAAAAAATCTATGTACTGAACTAGTCCACATATAGATTATGTAATGCTATTAATAACACACATTAGACAAGTGTAAAATTGACTTACGAGCGACGATTACTCACACTTTAAATACGATTATAGACCTGACAACGTACTCCTTAATTTGTTAAATACTCCTGGAGGTTGACAAAAAATAATTAAAATCAAACAAAGAAGTGACACGCAGAGTACTAATTTTCCAGTCTCGTGGAGTAAGAGATATTATTTTTCGATAATTTATTCAAAATGTGTTTAACGTAATCGTGTGCAATATTTTGATTGATTGTACCGTATTTAAATGGAAGTAAACACAGTCAAGTGATCGTACTTTGTCATGTCAGTCTGTACCGTTATGTAATATGCTTTGATATGTTATGTCATGTGTGTTGATGTGTTGTGTGTTTCTTGAATGTCCATCATCTTGTTATGTGCGTTGATGTGTTGTTGGTTAATTGAGTTTCTATCATCATGTCACGTGCGCTAATGTGTTGTTTGTTACTTGTGTTGCGAACATCCTGTCACATCTCCTGATCTTTTACGTCACCTCAGTTTATGTCATTCTTTTTTTGTGCTTAATTATGTGTTAATCACGTTATGATCTACCCTTTTGTCATGTACCAGGATGCGCTCTTGGCTACGTCATGTTTGCCACTGTGTCATGTAACTTGATGCGTTCTTGGTTACATCATGTTTTGATATTGTGTCATGTAACTTGATGCGTTCTTGGTTACATCATGTTTTGATATTGTGTCATGTAACTTGATGCGTTCTTGGTTACATCATGTTTTGATATTGTGTCATGTAACTTGATGCGTTCTGGTCTAGGTCATGTTCTGCCATTATTTTAATGTTTAAGGGTGCTACGTTTTCAGTCATGTTACATCATTTATGTCATGCGCCTTGGTTTATTATTCGACACGACATTTTCTATCATTTGGTAATTAACTTTAAAGGTTAATTGTAATATAGATGTATATGAGATTTGTTCATTAATTAACACGCACCTGCAAATAAACACTATACATGATAAGCATGTGAATTTGACCATCACTAACCGATTGAATTAAAAACACCAAGATAAACATTAAACGCATTTAACCTTTTTTTTGCACCTTTTAATCCAAAAAGGCCAGATAAACGTTCATAGCACTGAAGTGTATTGGCATCTTTGAATCCAAAAAGGCCAGATAAACGTTCATAGCACTGAAGTGTATTGGCATCTTTGAATCCAGAAAGGCCAGATAAACGTTCATAGCACTGAAGTGTATTGGCATCTTTGAATCCAACTAGGCCAGAGAAGTGTTAATATCATTGAACTGTGTTGGCAACTGTGAATCCCAAAAGGCCAGAGAAACGGAAATAGCAGTTAACTGTGCTTACATATTTAAAGTCAGCATGACAAGAGAAACAGAAAGCACTGATAGATAATTTGCATTAGTTTTATCAATGATTGTTATGCACATTGCGCGCACATATTTTATTCAGGATGTATATGTTTCTCATTGATAGTAGCTTTTTAACACACACACACACACACACACACACACACACACACACAAACACACACACATGGGGATAAACCCATTGATTAATTAATGGCCACTTTTCATTGTTATAAGCGGTCTATGATATACATCAAAATACATGTTGAAGATAGAGAGTGTGGCATCTTCTATTTGTATACATTTCACTTGGATTTGGGCACGAACTGGACCCTTACAACACTTACCCATTTCGGAAAAGCTCTTCAGTTTTATTGATAAAATGATTATACGAGAGAGAAAAAACAAAACCGCCTAAAGCGCTCGCAAAAAAACATTTAATGCACTGCCCAAAGCGCTCGCAAAAGCGATACACTGTATCGTCTAAAGCGCTCGCAAAATACATGCATTGAACCCGCCAAAGCGCTCGCAAAACTTTGAACTGAACTGCCCAAACACGCTTGCACAAACTACGCACTAAATCGAGCAAAGTGCTCGCAAAAATGATAATAAGACATATTGAAGATCAACTGTTTCTTATTTTCAGTATAACACTTTGGATGAGGAAAGAAAATTCTTATTTGAAAAATTATTTTTATCTTAGAAATTTGTAAAATATATTTATAATCTTATGCTTCGAAATTTGAAAAAAAAATTTTTAACTATCTTCGAAATTTTTAATAAGCATGAATTTGAAGACGTTAATCAATTACAATAATTATGTGGGATTAAAAAAAATCTATGTACTGAACTAGTCCACATATAGATTATGTAATGCTATTAATATATTAATAACACATTAGACAAGTGTAAAATTGACTTACGAGCGACGATTACTCACACTTTAAATACGATTATAGACCTGACAACGTACTCCTTAATTTGTAGACTGATATATATATATATATATATATATATATATATATATATATATATATATATATATATATATATATATATATATATATATATATATATATATATATGTATACAATATTTTAATTTTGGTGTAAACATGTCTTTCTACTGGCACAAAATTTCAATTATTTGACAGGTTTTAGAAAATTTCGAGTAACAATGATACCAATTTTACATCGATTAATATTTAAATTTTTTCGTGGAACTTAGACAATAGTTAGTAGTAGCTGATACCCCATACATACATACATACATACATACATACATACATACATACATACATACATACATACATACATTCATACATACATACATACATACATACATACATACATACATACATACATACATACATACATACATACATACATACATACATACATACATACATACATACATAGTTTATTTCATATAGTGCTATTGTGATTAGAAACGATTTGTAAAGTAAATTGTGTTCACTGTTTATGGTTAATAAAACATAAACTCGGCCATAATTGACAGACCATGTCTGTTTCACTATAATTGACAGGTTATGTTGGTTTCGTTGTGTTGATTTAACGTATTTGTATTATTTCCAAATTGCCTCAAGTACAAATGAAAGAACTGCTGTTAAACATAGAGTAAAACCGAGAACAGCAAAGTGTACTGAGAAACATTTACATTGATCCGTAATTAATAACGTTCAAGTGTTAATTATAATGGTGTCAAAATAATCACTGAAAAAAGGTATAATAAAAAAGTGGTTTAGAAATCTTGGAAAGACGTTAACCCTTGAGAAGCAGGCAATCAAGATGCAACGGGTTTGACATAACCGCTAACAGATGGATTGTTGCTTCCCGTTTCTTGTTGGAAAGGCGCCAGATTTAGTTTTGAGAATGTTTTATTCACTCAAAGGATGGTAACTAAGGTACACAATACGACATGATAACATTTCATTGAATCCAGATGATGGTAACCATGGTACACAATATCAGATAGAATACAGAATTTTCCCGTGATCATGCAGAATGAAAAAGTAATTTAAAATCAATTTATACCTTACGATGATTCGAGATAAATCAATCAATATTTTTAAAGATTGTTCGAGATAAATCAAGCTATAATTTACTATCATTCGAGATAATCAAGCTATATTTTACGATCATTCGAGATAAATCAAGCTATATTTTACGATCATTCAAGATAAATCAAGCTATATTTTACGATCATTCGAGATAAATCAAGCTATAAAAACGTAAATAATGTATATTTGTCTTTAGTGTGAAACCAGTAACTGATCAATTTATTTGATAATGTGAACATGGGCGCTGGATATATTCCAACAGAAATAAACCCTTGTTCTTACTAACGAAATAATTTTTAGATGTCTTCTTTTCGTAAGTCAGTTTTGTGCGTACTAGTAATTGCGCACTGGCGTCGATGATATTGTACACTTGCATTGTCGTTTAATCATAATATCATAACATATAACAGTTTAAATCAGCTGAATATGGCATCCAATTATTTTAATATAAAGATAATTGTTGTTGTTGGATTCAAGCCGTTTCTCAAAACAAATATAGACTATACATGGCATCCAGTTAAATTGGGAGAGGAAGAACACCTGGAAAACCCCGGGAAGAACAAACTACCCAATATATACTACCGCCATGTTTCTTAAGCACTCACGTTAGCCAAGACCGGGATTCGAACACACGCAGACATAGATGAGATGACAGTGATCGCGAAGGGCGAGCGCTATAAGACTATTCGTTCACTCCGAAGAGAAAGAGAAAGGGTGTGTCGTATAAAATAAATTATTTTTGACGCGCAATGCCCATTATACAAAATATGTGATGAACGCAACCCTTGAAAATGTGTTGGTTGACTGCTTTATATTTTTTTTTTTTTTTGTTTTTATGCCTCTCTAATGCTTCCAGATCTACACAAGAATGAACGGGACACAAACATTAGGAATATTTTTGTTTTTGTGCCTCTCTAATGCTTCCATATCTATACAAGAATGAATTGGACATACATATTGCTCGCATTTTTAGCAATAGGATGAAATCAGAATAGTTTCGTAATATAAAAGCTTTATTAATTGTATTGAACTAGAGGTAAGTATTATGAATCAGTTGTTAATGTTTAGAATCGAGTGTAAGTGTTTCAGTTCCTCCGGACAAGAACTCATTCGGGTGTAAAACCCGAACATAGCTTCGCCATGCCTAAGCAAAGACTCAGTTGCTTTGTTTCAAAAATATATAATAATACTATAAAGTATATCTTAATAGTATACATTATGCTATAAAAGTATATAGTATATCATGAAAGTATACAATATATCATAACAGTATATAGTATACTATACATGTATACAGAATAGCGTAACGGTATACAGTATATCATAACATTATACAATATATCATAATAGTATATAATATATCATAATAGTGTACAGTATGACATAACGGTATACAGTATATCATAACATAATACAATATATCATAATATCATACAGTATACAATAAAATTAAACAGTATATCATAATAGTATATAATATATCAAATAGTGTACAGTATGTCATAAAGGTATACAGTATGTCATAAAGGTATACAGTATGTCATAAAGGTATACAGTATGTCATAAAGGTATACAGTATGTCATAAAGGTATACAGTATGTCATAAAGGTATACAGTATATTATAACAGTATACAAAATATCATAAATATATATAATATATCATAATAGTGTAAAGTATATCATAATATTATATAATAAATCATAATAGTGTACAGTATGTCATAACGTGTACAGTATATCATAACAGTATACAAAATATCATAAACATATATAGCATATCATACTAGCATACGGTATAGCATAACAGCATATAGTAAATCACAACATTATACGGTATATCATAATATTATGCAGTCTATAATAACAGTATACAGTATATCATAACAGTATACTGTATATCATAACAATATACGGTATATCAATAACAGTATACGGTATATCATATAACAGTATATATTTTACCAATAATAGTTTACAGTATATCATAAGAGTATACAGTATATAATACTATTATACGGTGCTGGTTAATAACTGTCCTCTGTGTTAGGCAGTATTATATTCCATTTTATCTTTGTCTTTCTTATCATTTTTTTTTCCTTCTCATTTATATTCTTCTATGTGTTGAGCCTTAGTGACTCATTTACTCAAAGATTACCATATACAACATAAACCAGGGAATGACACGTCCAAATTATGTCCCAATCAAATCTCAACGTAATGCTGTGTCCTTGATCAAGGTACTGTGTTTCAATTTTTGTTGAACTCTATATCTTTTCATGTTGGCATGCAGCTGTATATCAGCTAAGCGAAATCTATTTTGGTGATGGTGTTTGAATGTATCGTACAGATATAATGGTGTTTGAATGTATCGTACATATATAATGGTGTTTGAATGTATCGTACAGATATAATGGTGTTTGAATGTATCGTACATATATAAAGATGTTTGAATGTATCGTACATATATTCAAACATCTTTATAAAATGGTGTTTGAATGTAACGTACAGATATAATAGTGTTTGAATGTATCGTACAGATATAATGGTGTTTTAATGTATCGTACAGATATAATGGTGTTTGAATGTATCGTACAAATATAATGGTGTTTGAATGTATCGTACAGATATAATGGTGTTTGAATGTATCGTACATATATAATGGTGTTTTAATGTATCGTACAGATATAATGGTGTTTGAATGTATCGTACATATATAAAGATGTCTGAATGTATCGTACATATATTCAAACATCTTTATAAAATGGTGTTTGAATGTAACGTACAGATATAATGGTGTTTTAATGTATCGTACAGATATAATGGTGTTTTAATGTATCGTACAGATATAATGGTGTTTGAATGTATCGTACAAATATAATGGTGTTTGAATGTATCGTACAGATATAATGGTGTTTGAATGTATCGTACATATATAAAGATGTTTGAATGTATCGTACATATATTCAAACATCTTTACAAAATGGTGATTGAATGTATCGTACAGATATAATGGTGTTTGAATGTATCGTTCAGATATAATCGTGTTTGAATGTATCGTTCAGATATAATCCTGTTTAAATGTATCGTTCAGATATAATCGTGTCTGTATGTATCGTTCAGATCTAATCGTGTCTGTATGTATCGTTCAAATATAATCGTGTTTGAATGTATCGTTCAGATATAAGCTGATTGAATGTATCGTTCAGATATAATGGTTTTTGAATGTATCGTTCATATCTAATCGTATCTGTACGTATCGTTCAGATATAATCGTGTTTGAATGTATGGTTCAGATATAATCGTGTTTGAATGTATCGTTCAGATATAATCCTGTTCAAATATATCGTTCAGATATAATCGTGTCTGCATGTATCGTTTAGATCTAATCGTGTCTGTATGTATTGTTCAAATATAATCGTGTCTGTATGTATCGTTCAGATCTAATCGTGTCTGTATGTATCGTTCAAATATAATCGTGTCTCTATGTATCGTTCAGATCTAATCGTGTCTGTATGTATCGTTCAGATCTAATCGTGTCTGTATGTATCGTTCAGATCTAATCGTGTCTGTATGTATCGTTCAGATCTAATCGTGTATGTATGTATCGTTCAAATATAATCGTGTCTGTATGTATCGTTCAGATATAATCGTGTTTAAATGTATAGTATAGATATACTGGTAATGGCTGCTTGATTGCTTTACGTAATAATAATATGTGAAAATCATATAACAGTGGTCTACGGCCAAAATGCTTCCGAAATAAATGAAGTCAAACTCTATTAATTCTGGGTCACTGAGAACGCAAATGAAACATACAATTGTTGAATGGCTCTAGTTTTTTAAGATATGACACGGACACAGGGTCAGAATAAACTACCCTTGACTTGTTAATTCAGCGTGGTGCCTCCAGCTGGGAATGTTGTGTTAAAGAAGAAAAAGTGGAATCTGCGTTATCCAAATATTCCATCCGCCATACGCCTATTACACCACGGAGAGGGAATACCGGTTCCTGATTCACTATAATCATTCTCACTTGCGTCAGACGAGAGAATGAAACGTAGCGACCAATGTCACATGACCCATGTTTTCTCCCATCATAATCCTTTGAACCACACCCCAGAACACCAGTTTGAACTGAATTACCTTGTCAGGGATTTGGAACTATCCAAGAGTAAGGCAGAGCTGTTGGACTCCAGACTGCAACAGTGGAATCTACTTGCAGGTGATGTTAGGGTTTCCATGTTCCGTGACCGTCCAAAAGGATCTTGTTCTATCCTTTGACATGGAAGGTGATATTGTAAATCTGCAGCAACATCGATGGTGTGATGGCCCTCAACATCGTTCATGATTGAGATGAGTGGAAACTATTCATTGATTCATGGAAGACGAGTCTTAAATTTGTTTTGCCGCTGTACGACAATGGCTTGAGATCAATTGCAGATGGTCATCCAGTCCATATGAATGAAACATGAAAACATGAAACAATGTTTGAGATGCATTAACTATGATCAACCTCAGTGGCAGATTTGTGGCTATTTGAAGATTATTGCTTGTTCTTCAGACTGGCTACAGAAAGTGCTGCAATTTCCTCTGCGAATGGGAACCAGTCTTGCGAGAGATTCCCACAACATCAAAAGAGACTGGCCACTCCGACAGTCGTTGAAGCCTGAGAGGAAAGGTGTTCAACATGCACCACTTGTTGAATCAACGAAGATTGTGTTACTACTCTTGCACATCAAACTGGTTCCTATGAAGAACTTTGTCACGACCATGGACTACACACAGTACCTCTGTGGAAAATTCCAAAGTTACCTTAAGCTAAGTTAAAAGAAGGTTTCTGTGTTGGTCTTCAGATTCGTCAACTAAATCGTGATGATGAATCGGACTGTGCTCTGCATGGCAAGGAAATGGCGGCATGTTAAACCTTCCAGGTATTAGCAAACAACACAGCCGACAACTAAAGGAGGTTGGTGGAAAACCTTCTCGAGGCATACAAGAGCCATGGTTAAAATATGTCACTAAAGAAAAACATTTTGTACTCTAGATTATTTCTTCACAGGATTGCGGAGCAGTAAGTGACGAACACGGCAAGCGATTTCGCCAGGACATTGCAACAATGGAGAAACGCTATCAGGGCAAACGGATCCCATGAATGCTTGCAGACTATTGCTGGACAGTGACAGGAGGTACTCCATTTAATGAATACAAGAGATAAGCCAAAGAGTGCCGAGTAGACACTGAATAAGTCTAATATATATATATATATATATATATATATATATATATATATATATATATATATATATATATATATATATATATATATATATATATATATATATATATATATATATATATATAATAGCTTTTTGCCGGATTTTTTTTATAATAAAGGTTATTTATATAACCGTTTGTCTGTTTTTTAAAGTGGTACTTAAACACTACAGGTGATATATTATCATGTAAAGCAATCATAAAGACATGAAAAGACATCGGTTTACAATTTCTGATTAAAACTCTATCTACACAATATACATTGATGTAAAATCTAAAAATGTAAATATTTTGGAAACAGAAGCCATCAAGTTGTTTCATATGTCAACTTGCTATAATAAATAGCACATTATATCTGTGAAGCAGGCGACTTCTACAACAATGTAGACTAGTGTAATTTTGTATTTCATATTTGATCAGTTCTTCATTTATTCAAATGATTCTTAAGAAGACTTTTTACAGTTTGAATGTCTTTTTTGAATTCAAATATGATAAAACGTCATATTTATTAACTCAGGAAGAGTACCACACGGCGTCTTGATAAATTACGTCATAAGAGCAATGTCTTAATTGAAGGAATGTGTACTTAAATTCCTTGAAATCAGAGGTAGTTTCAATGATATAAAACACATTTTGGATTATCTCTGTTTTCCAGATCTAGGCTTTAGACTCACAAAAGATAAATAGCCAATTACTTTATCCATCACATAATTTCACATACATTTCAGTATATAGCAAGACGCATGATTCCAGCTTTATTTTGTACTTCGTGTTATAGGGGCACTTAATTAAGAGTATAATCTATGAAACAGGAAAAGTAAAAGCAAAATCTTTCTAAAAGCCCCACTAAAACCGAACACTTAAACTAATCGATATAAAGAATCCCAACAAAGATGTGAGACTCCAAAATGCATTCTTTGAGATGGATCAAACATAAATTGTATTTGACTCTAATGTCACCACTTCCAAATTCATGTCTCATTTGGGTCTAATGTCAAGACTTCCTAATTCATGTCTTATTTGACTCTAATGTCACGACTTCCTAATTCATGTCTTATTTGACTCTAATGTCAAGACTTCCTAATTCATGTCTCATTTGACTCTAATGTCAAGACTTCCTAATTCATGTCTTATTTGACTCTAATGTCAAGACTTCCTAATTCATGTCTTATTTGGGTCTAATGTCAAGACTTCCTAATTCATGTCTTATTTGACTCTAATGTCAAGACTTCCTAATTCATGTCTAATTTGACTCTAATGTCAAGACTTCCTAATTCATGTCTTATTTGGGTCTAATGTCAAGACTTCCTAATTCATGTCTTATTTGACTCTAATGTCAAGACTTCCTAATTCATGTCTAATTTGGGCCTATTGTCAAGATTTCCTAATTCATGTCTTATTTGGGTCAAATATGAAGACTTCCTAATTCATGTCTCATTTGACTCTAATGTCAAGACTTCATAATTCATGTCTTATTTGACTCTAATGTCAAGACTTCCTAATTCATGTCTTCTTTGACTCTAATGTCAAGACTTCCTAATTCATGTCTCATTTGACTCTAATGTCAAGACTTCCTAATTCATGTCTCATTTGGGTCTAATGTCAAGACTTCCTAATTCATGTCTTATTTGGGCCTATTGTCAAGATTTCCTAATTCATGTCTTATTTGGGTCTAATGTCACGAATTCCTAATTCATGTCTCATTTGACTCTAATATCAAGACTTCCTAATTCATGTCTCATTTGACTCTAATGTCAAGACTTCCTAATTCATGTCTTATATGACTCTAATGTCAAGACTTCATAATTCATGTCTTATTTGACTCCAATGTCACGACTTCCTAATTCATGTCTTATTTGACTCTAATGTCAAGACTTCCTAATTCATGTCTCATTTGACTCTAATGTCAAGACTTTCTAATTCATGTCTTATTTGGGTCTAATGTCAAGACTTCCTAATTCATGTCTTATATGACTCTAATGTCAAGACTTCCTAATTCATGTCTTATTTGACTCTAATGTCAAGACTTCCTAATTCATGTCTCATTTGACTCTAATGTCAAGACTTCCAAATTCATGTCTTATTTGGGTCTAATGTCAAGACTTCCTAATTCATGTCTTATTTGACTCTAATGTCAAGACTTCCTAATTCATGTCTCATTCGGGCCTATTGTCAAGATTTCCTAATTCATGTCTCATTTGGGTCTAATGTCAAGACTTCCTAATTCATGTCTCATTTGACTCTAATTTCAAGACTTCCTAATTCATGTCTTATATGACTCTAATGTCAACACTTCCTAATTCATCTCTTATTTTACTCTAATGACACGACTTCCTATTTCATGTCTTATTTGACTCTAATGTCAAGACTTCCTAATTCATGTCTCATTTGACTCTAATGTAAAGACTTCCTAATTCATGTCTTATTTTGGTATAATGTCAAGACTTCCTAATTCATGTCTTATATGACTCTAATGTCAAGACTTCCTAATTCATGTCTTATTTGACTCTAATGTCAAGACTTCCTAATTCATGTGTCATTTGGGTCTAATGTCAAGACTTCCTAATTCATGTCACATTTGACTCTAATGTCAAGACTTCCTAATTCATGTCTCATTTGACTCTAATGTCAAGACTTCCTAATTCATGTCTCATATGGGTCTAATGTCAAGACTTCCTAATTCATGTCTTATTTGGGTCTAATATCAAGACTTCCTAATTCATGTCTCATTTGACTCTAATGTCAAAACTTCCTAATTCATGTCTCATTTGGGTCTATTGTCAAGACTTCCTACTTCATGTCTCATTTGACTCTAATGTCAAGACTTCCTAATTCATGTCTCATTTGGGTCTAATATCAAGACTTCCTAATTCATGTCTTATTTGGGACTAATATCAAGACTTCCTAATTCATGTCTTATTTGACTCTAATGTCAAGACTTCCTAATTCATGTCTTTTTGGGTCTAATGTCAAGACTTCCTAATTCATGTCTTATTTGGGTCTAATGTCAAGACTTCCTAATTCATGTCTCATTTGACTCTAATGTCAACAGTTCCTAATTCATGTCTTATTTGACTCTAATGTCAAGACTTCCTAATTCATGTCTTATTTGGGTCTAATGTCAAGACTTCCTAATTCATGTCTCATTTGGCTCTAATGTCAAGACTTTCTAATTCATGTCTCATTTGGCTCTAATGTAAAGATTTCCTAATTCATGTCTTATTTGACTCTAATGTCACGACTTCCTAATTCATGTCTTATTTGACTCTAGTGTCAAGATTTCCTAATTCATGTCTCATTTGACTCTATTGTCAAGACTTCCTAATTCATGTCTCATTTGGGTCTAATGTCAAGACTTCCTAATTCATGTCTTTTTTTTACTCTAATGTCAAGATTTCCTAATTCATGTCTCATTTGACTCTAATGTCAAGACTTCCTAATTCATGTCTCATTTGGGTCTAATGTTAAGACTTCCTAATTCATGTCTTATTTGACTCTAATGTCAAGATTTCCTAATTCATGTCTCATTTGACTCTAATGTCAAGATTTCCTAATTCATGTCTCATTTTACTCTAATGTCAAGATTTCCTAATTCATATCACATTTGGGTCTAATGTCAAGACTTCCAAATAAATGTCTCATTTGGGTCTAATGTCAAGACTTCCTAATTCATCTCTCATATGACTCTAATGTCAAGACTTCATAATTCATGTCTCATTTGACTCTAATGTCAAGACTTCCTAATTCATGTCTCATATGGGTCTGATGTCAAGACTTCCTAATCCATGTCTTATTTGACTCTAATGCCAAGACTTCCTAATTCATATCTTATTTGGGTCTAATGTCAAGACTTCCTAATTCATGTCTCATTTGAGTCTAATGTCAAGACCTCCTAATTCATGTCTCATTTGTCTCTAATGTCAAGACTTCCTAATCCATGTCTTATTTGACTCTAATGTCAAGACTTCCTAATTCATGTCTTATTTGGGTGTAATGTCAAGACTTCCTAATTCATGTCTTATTTGACTCTAATGTCAAGACTTCCTAATTCATGACTCATTTGGGTCTAATGTCAAGACTTCCTAATTCATGTCTTATTTGGGTCTAAAGTCAAGACTTCCTAATTCATGTCTCATTTGGGTCTAATGTCAAGACTTCCTAATTCATGTCTCGTTTGACTCTAATGTCAAGACTTCCTAATTCATGTCTCATTTGACTCTAATGTCAACACTTCCTAATTCATGTCTTATTTGACTCTAATGTCAAGACTTCCTAATTCATGTCTTATTTGGGTCTAATGTCAAGACTTCCTAATTCATGTCTCATTTGACTCTAATGTCAAGATTTCCTAATTCATGTCTTATTTGACTCTAATGTCACGACTTCCTAATTCATGTCTTATTCGACTCTAATGTCAAGATTTCCTAATTCATGTCTCATTTGGGTCTAATGTCAAGACTTCCTAATTCATGTCTCATTTGACTCTAATGTCAAGATTTCCTAATTCATGTCTTTTTCGACTCTAATGTCAAAACTTCCTAATTCATGTCTCATTTGGGTCTAATGTCAAGACTTCCTAATCCATGTCTCATTTGACTCTAATGTCAAGATTTCATAATTCATGTCTTATTTGACTCTAATGTCACGACTTCCTAATTCATGTCTTATTCGACTCTAATGTCAAGATTTCCTAATTCATGTCTCATTTGACTCTAATGTCAAGACTTCCTAATTCATGTCTCATTTGGGTCTAATGTCAAGACTTCCTAATTCATGTCTTTTTTTACTCTAATGTCAAGACTTTCTAATTCATGTCTCATTTCGGTCTAATGTCAAGACTTCCTAATTCATGTCTTATTTGACCCTAATGTCAAGATTTCCTAATTCATGTCTCATTTGACTCTAATGTCAAGATTTCCTAATTCATGTCTCATTTGACTATAATGTCAAGACTTCCTAATTCATATCTCATTTGGGTCTAATGTCAAGACTTCCTAATTTATGTCTCATATGGGTCTAATGTCAAGACTTCCTAATTCATGTCTCATTTGACTCTAATGTCAAGACTTCCTAATTCATGTCTTATTTGGGTCTAATGGCAAGACTTCCTAATCCATGTCTTATTTGACTCTAATGCCAAGACTTCCTAATTCATGTCTTATTTGGGTCTAATGTCAAGACTTCCTAATTCATGTCTCATTTGACTCTAATGTCAAGACTTCCTAATTCATGTCTCATTTGACTCTAATGTCAACACTTCCTAATTCATGTCTTATTTGACTCTAATGTCACGACTTCCTAATTCATGTCTTATTTGACTCTAATGTCACGACTTCCTAATTCATGTCTTATTCGACTCTAATGTCAAGATTTCCTAATTCATGTCTCATTTGGGTCTAATGTCAAGACTTCCTAATTCATGTCTCATTTGACTCTAATGTCAAGATTTCCTAATTCATGTCTTATTCGACTCTAATTTCAAGATTTCCTAATTCATGTCTCATTTGGGTCTAATGTCAAGACTTCCTAATTAATGTCTCATTTGGGTCTAATGTCAAGACTTCCTAATTCATGTCTCGTTTGACTCTAATGTCAAGACTTCCTAATTCATGTCTCATTTGACTCTAATGTCAACACTTCCTAATTCATGTCTTATTTGACTCTAATGTCAAGACTTCCTAATTCATGTCTCATTTGACTCTAATGTCAAGATTTCCTAATTCATGTCTTATTTGACTCTAATGTCACGACTTCCTAATTCATGTCTTATTCGACTCTAATGTCAAGATTTCCTAATTCATGTCTCATTTGGGTCTAATGTCAAGACTTCCTAATTCATGTCTCATTTGACTCTAATGTCAAGATTTCCTAATTCATGTCTTTTTCGACTCTAATGTCAAAACTTCCTAATTCATGTCTCATTTGGGTCTAATGTCAAGACTTCCTAATTCATGTCTCATTTGACTCTAATGTCATGACTTCCTAATTCATGTCTTATTCGACTCTAATGTCAAGATTTCCTAATTCATGTCTCATTTGACTCTAATGTCAAGACTTCCTAATTCATGTCTCATTTGGGTCTAATGTCAAGACTTCCTAATTCAAGTCTTTTTTTACTCTAATGTCAAGACTTCCTAATTCATGTCTCATTTCGGTCTAATGTCAAGACTTCCTAATTCATGTCTTATTTGACTCTAATGTCAAGATTTCCTAATTCATGTCTCATTTGACTCTAATGTCAAGACTTCCTAAGTCATATCTCATTTGGGTCTAATGTCAAGACTTCCTAATTCATGTCTCATTTGACTCTAATGTCAAGACTTCCTAATTTATGTCTCATATGGGTCTAATGTCAAGACTTCCTAATTCATGTCTCATTTGACTCTAATGTCAAGACTTCCTAATTCATCTCTCATTTGAGTCTAATGTCAAGACTTCCTAATTCATGTCTTATTTGGGTCTAATGTCAAGACTTCCTAATTCATGTCTCATTTGACTCTAATGTCAAGATTTCATAATTCATGTCTTATTTGACTCTAATGTCACGACTTCCTAATTCATGTCTTATTCGACTCTAATGTCAAGATTTCCTAATTCACGTCTCATTTGACTCTAATGTCAAGACTTCCTAATTCATGTCTCATTTGGGTCTAATGTCAAGACTTCCTAATTCATGTCTTTTTTTACTCTAATGTCAAGACTTCCTAATTCATGTCTCATTTGACTCTAATGTCAAGACTTCCTAAGTCATATCTCATTTGGGTCTAATGTCAAGACTTCCTAATTCATGTCTCATTTGACTCTAATGTCAAGACTTCCTAATTTATGTCTCATATGGGTCTAATGTCAAGACTTCCTAATTCATGTCTCATTTGACTCTAATGTCAAGACTTCCTAATTCATCTCTCATTTGAGTCTAATGTCAAGACTTCCTAATTCATGTCTTATTTGGGTCTAATGTCAAGACTTCCTAATTCATGTCTCATTTGACTCTAATGTCAAGATTTCATAATTTATGTCTTATTTGACTCTAATGTCACGACTTCCTAATTCATGTCTTATTCGACTCTAATGTCAAGATTTCCTAATTCATGTCTCATTTGACTCTAATGTCAAGACTTCCTAATTCATGTCTCATTTGGGTCTAATGTCAAGACTTCCTAATTCATGTCTTTTTTTACTCTAATGTCAAGACTTCCTAATTCATGTCTCATTTCGGTCTAATGTCAAGACTTCCTAATTCATGTCTTATTTGACTCTAATGTCAAGATTTCCTAATTCATGTCTCATTTGACTCTAATGTCAATATTTCCTAATTCATGTCTCATTTGACTATAATGTCAAGACTTCCTAATTCATATCTCATTTGGGTCTAATGTCAAGACTTCCTAATTCATGTCTCATTTGACTCTAATGTCAAGACTTCCTAATTTATGTCTCATATGGGTCTAATGTCAAGACTTCCTAATTCATGTCTTATTTGACTCTAATGTCAAGACTTCCTAATTCATATCTCATTTGGGTCTAATGTCAAGACTTCCTAATTCATGTCTCATTTGGGTCTAATGTCAAGACTTCCTAATTCATGTCTCATTTGACTCTAATGTCAAGACTTCATAATTCATGTCTCATTTGGGTCTAATATCAAGACTTCATAATTCATGTCTCATTTGGGTCTAATGTCAAGACTTCCTAATTCATGTCTCATTTGACTCTAATGTCAAAACTTCCTAATTCATGTTTTATTTGGGTGTAATGTCAAGACTTCCTAATTCATGTCTCATTTGACTCTAATGTCAAGACTTCCTAATTCATGTCTTATTTGACTCTAATGTCAAGACTTCCTAATTCATGTCTTTTTTGGGTCTAATATCAAGACTTCCTAATTCATGTCTTATCTGACTCTAATTCATGTCTCATTTGGGTCTAATGTCAAGACTTATTATTATGATGGCGTGAGCTACTTGGATTAATACGAAGTGCAATCATTACTAGCAATTAGTTTTATAATCGATTCAAACACAGAATAACGGTTAACCTTTGTCACGTGATTGGACTAGCAGCCAAACGTGGTCATTACGATTTTCGCAAAAGAGCAAGATAATTTTACGTAGTTTACTACATTATTCATGAAAATAATTGCGCTAACATGAGATTGTTTCAAAGGCAGAACTTGGTTCTTACCTGAATAATCGTTATTTCTATCCCAATGTGTCCCCTTCCTCAATGGATCCCATAGTTTTAATACCCTTCTCAAACCCAATGTCAGTCTCCGAATACATGCATGTAACATCCCATTAGACAGTGACTTACTTGTAGGAGATCAGACGTCGTAACCTGTATTAGAATCTGATTGGACCTCTTGAATGTAAATACTGCCGTTTCATAATTAGCGTGGCAACGGATATCATTGTGACACGTGAAATTGACAACGTCAGGTGAGTGTTGCGGGACTTAGAGAGTATGTATGTATTAGGAGTTTTACAGCACGTAATCAAAAATTTCTAGCGTTAGTCCTATAATTGAAATATCAAGAACTGCAGTAAAATTTAGAAAAAAAATATACACTCTTCCAAATACCCGTATACATGAATTACATCGAAATAGAATATTAGAGATAAAAGTGTTCTGATTTTGTAAATCAAACGAAGAATAAGAAGATTGCTTTTTACGATATCGGCGAGTGATCAAAAGAAATGATTCTAATTTACATTCATGTAAAGATACAATACGTATGAATGTATGCCGCTACGTTTCCGCCGCTAAGGGGCCACTACAAGGAACACGCATTAACAATGGTCTACTTACACGATGCCTACATGCAACGTTGTGGGCCTTCCCACCAACGCGGGAAAAAACACGTTCTAAACGGTAATAGAGTAACGTCGTATTGGAACTTCTACAAATCACGTGGTTACATTATTCCTACGCTCAGTGTTGGGTGTGATTTTATTCATAGGACTTTAATAAAATGTGTTAAAGCTAACCATATCTTTTCAAAATTTCGGTGTTTTTCATGTTCCTTGAATTATTAATACTTTGCTCCAGGATGTTATCGGGTGTTGCGATTATGCACAGAATAATTCTGCTACTTAAAAGTTTCAATTTTGATTTACATTGATTTTAGTCTACGTGTAAACAATCGGTAGTTGAGGAAGGTAGTAATTTATATCGACACGGCAGAAACAAACGCTGAGGTTGATTTGAATAATTACTAATCCATTATGGTGGTCCCAAGATACACGCTAATGACGCCCAGGAATGTATTATATTCAACGTGTACATGACCGAGGTTTACAAATGAGAGTATAATGTTTGTAAATGTTCGTGCATCGAAAGATGTACATTCGCCATAGTCAAAGTAATGATGAATGGTAATGATGCAAAACTGCAGAAAGGTCCCAAATGACAAAACCGAATCACATCTGGAAATTAGCACCCATCATTTACTTTCTGAATGACATAGCAATGACAGTTAGGAAGTAACATATGTCTATTTCAGTGTTTGGTCTTCTTTCTGCAAGATGGTGTCTTTTTCTTCTCTGATATTGGTAAACGTGATATTTTAATAATAAAGTTTGGAATCCTACCGAAGTTGTATTTTAAAAAAGAAAATAAGGTCGATTATTTTTGTTTTCTTGAGTATAAATTCACTCTCAAGACAACAGCACTCCTGATTAATACGCACCGGAGTGAATCATACGGATAATATTATAATACCCATCAGTGGGCCAATCATACGGATAATATTGTAATACTCATCAGTGGGCGAATCATACGGATAATATTGTAATACCCATCATTGGGCGAATCATACGGATAATATTGTAATACCCATCATTGGGCGAATCATACGGATAATATTGTAATACTCATCATTGGGCCAATCATACGGATAATATTGTAATACCCATCATTGGGCGAATCATACGGATAATATTGTAATACCCATCATTGGGCGAATCATACGGATAATATTGTAATACTCATCATTGGGCCAATCATACGGATAATATTGTAATACCCATCATTGGGCCAATCATACGGATAATATTGTAATACTCATCAGTGCGCGAATCATACGGATAATATTGTAATACCCATCATTGGGCGAATCAAACGTATAATATTGCATCAACTATATTTCAGACTCTTAAATAACAAAATAAAGGTTCTCATGAAGAAAAAAAAACAATTGTGATGACATCTTTTTGCTTTTCAAAACATTGCTAACTAAGACGTGATTACCTAGGAATATTGAAAGGACGAAGATATTTGCTTTGTCATGAGCGAAATTTCCTCGTTCACTTCTAAGCGTCTTTAGACGACCCAAAACGGGAAAGAAGAGAGCATGTTTGTGCTTCGCTGTTCCGTGTCAAGGTTTGGAGTATATCAATATCATGTGGTATGTCAGCCGTTTTCATGCAAATGTACCATTTCGATTGAAATATACCAAATCAATGCAAATGCACCATTACGATGTAAATGTACTAGAAATCCATATGAAGAAATACATCTGACTGAGGAAAAAAAAACTATAAATCATTTTAGTCTTTAACTTTCGTCTTCAATTTGATTAGGCCGTGCCGGTCGAGATAGACCGGGCATGCGGGCATTTCTTACAGAAGTTTTGATTGGATAAGAAAAAAGCAAACTTAAATCGTTGCAGAAATAAATATATTAATATTCAATAAATATCCTGTGGCGATTATTACATAACCATGTTATATCAATCTACGTTGAATTCGCCGGTTGCATGGTCGTTGGAATATCCGCCTCAGATACGGGAGGTCGTGGGTTTGATCCCCGGTCGTGGCATACCAAAGACTTACAAAAATAGCAATAACAGCTGCCTTGCTTGGCGATCAGCATTAAAAGGTCTGTATTAATACACTTTTCGGCTTGGTATCAGGATAATGTGACTGGGTGGAGCATCCTGCTAAATGTCAGCGACATAATGCCCCAGTGCTAGATATCACTATAACCCAGCAGACATCATAGCAAAATGACTGAAAAATTGTTTAACCTACGCTAACAATCCAGCTCACACACACACACACACACACACACACACACACACACACACACACAAATACACACACGTATACATACACATATATACACACACTCATACACACACATACACACACACATACACACGCAGACACGCAGACATACATACATGCATGCATGCATACCTACCTACCTACCTACCTACCTACCTACCTACCTACCTACATACATACATACATACATACATACATACATACATACATACATACATACATACATACATACATACATACATACAGACATACATTGACACACATACATACGCACAAACACACACAAAAACACACGTTGAACTCCGATATCTCAGAAGGTATCCAGATGCAACTGTTTTATCTAGTGAAATAAAATTCGCGTTATCTACATCCGGGGAATTGTTAAGTGCTTCTTAACTTGGATGTCCTTTGTTAGTGTTAATTAACTTGGATGCCCCACGTCATTGTTACATAACTTGGATGTCCTTTGTCAGTGCTACATAACTTGGATGTCCTTTGTCAGTGTTACTTAACTTGGATGTCCTTTATCAGTGTTATTTAACTTGGATGTCCTTTGTCAGTGTTATTTAACTTGGATGTCCTTTATTAGTGTTAATTAACTTGGATGTCCCTTGTCAGTGTTACTTAACTTGGATGTCCTTTGTCAGTGTTATTTAACTTGGATGTCCTTTATTAGTGTTAATTAACTTGGATGTCCCTTGTCAGTGTTACTTAACTTGGATGTCCTTTGTCAGTGTTATTTAACTTGGATGTCCTTCGTCAGTGTTATTTAACTTGGTTGTCCTTTGTCAGTGTTACTTAACTTGGATGGCCCTTGTCAGTGTTGCTTAACTTGGATGTCCCTTGTCAGTGTTACTTAACTTGGATGTCCCTTGTCAGTGTTACTTAACTTGGATGTCCTCTGTCAGTGTTACTTAACTTGGATGTCCTCTGTCAGTGCTATTTAACTTGGATGTCCTTTGTAAGGGCTATTAACTTGGATCTCCAGTTTCAGTGCTACATAACTTGGATGTCCAATTTCAGTGCTACAGAACATGGGAAAGTACTTATCTGACCAGCCTAAACAATTGTCCAGCTTCCACACGCACATGTATCAGAATGACCTGTATCGTACCTAACTTGCCAAGTACTCACATGTCCAGCTTGGACTTAAAAATGAGTTGAATAATATCCATCTTTGGCGACCCATGGGAACAAAAAATAGACATTATGCACCGAGTTTATTAAATTGAATATTAAATCATTACCCATTTAAGATTCTTTTACTCAGTGTTGTTATTTCAGTGAAAATTATTTAGATAGAAAGAAGAACGAATAATATCGTTCATTATTTGTTGCGCGCGACCTAGTCACAAACAAAACTGCAGTAGTATAAACGTTTAAATGTGGGTTATACTTTTCTTGCAAACTATAAACCAACAAACAAAAGTCCTTCCGAATAAACAAGCTATTTTTAACAGGCATACTCATTTTTCAACACAGAATGTCCAATAAGCGTGGTGTTGGATTGTTTGATGCAGTACCGTTACAGTACAATTGACGACCTATGATTACGTAACCCAACTAAACATTATATTGTTTGATGCAGTACCGTTACAGTACAATTGACGACCTATGTTTACGTAACCCAACTAAACATTATATTGTTTGATGCAGTACCGTTACAGTACAATTGACGACCTATGTTTACGTAACCCAACTAAACATTATATTGTTTGATGCAGTACCGTTACAGTACAATTGACGACCTATGTTTACGTAACCCAACTAAACATTATATTGTTTGATGCAGTACCGTTACAGTACAATTGACGACCTATGTTTACGTAACCCAACTAAACATTATATTGTTTGATGCAGTACCGTTACAGTACAATTGACGACCTATGTTTACGTAACCCAACTAAACATTATATTGTTTGATGCAGTACCGTTACAGTACAATTGACGACCTATGTTTACGTAACCCAACTAAACATTATATTGTTTGATGCAGTACCGTTGCAGTACAATTGACGACCTATGTTTACGTAACCCAACTAAACATTATATTGTTTGATGCAGTACCGTTACAGTACAATTGACGACCTATGTTTACGTAACCCAACTAAAAATTATATTGTTTGATGCAGTACCGTTACAGTACAATTGACGACCCATGTTTACGTAACCCAACTAAACATTATATTGTTTGATGCAGTACCGTTACAGTACAATTGACGACCTATGTTTACGTAACCCAACTAAAAATTATATTGTTTGATGCAGTACCGTTACAGTACAATTGACGACCCATGTTTACGTAACCCAACTAAACATTATATTGTTTGATGCAGTACCGTTACAGTACAATTGACGACCTATGTTTACGTAACCCAACTAAAAATTATATTGTTTGATGCAGTACCGTTACAGTACAATTGACGACCCATGTTTACGTAACCCAACTAAACATTATATTGTTTGATGCAGTACCGTTACAGTACAATTGACGACCTATGTTTACGTAACCCAACTAAACATTATATTGTTTGATGCAGTACCGTTACAGTACAATTGACGACCTATGTTTACGTAACCCAACTAAACATTATATTGTTTGATGCAGTACCGTTACAGTACAATTGACGACCTATGTTTACGTAACCCAACTAAACATTATATTGTTTGATGCAGTACCGTTACAGTACAATTGACGACCTATGTTTTGCAGTACCGTTACAGTACAATTGACGACCTATGTTTACGTAACCCAACTAAACATTATATTGTTTGATGCAGTACCGTTACAGTACAATTGACGACCTATGTTTACGTAACCCAACTAAACATTATATTGTTTGATGCAGTACCGTTACAGTACAATTGACGACCTATGTTTACGTAACCCAACTAAACATTATATTGTTTGATGCAGTACCGTTACAGTACAATTGACGACCTATGTTTACGTAACCCAACTAAACATTATATTGTTTGATGCAGTACCGTTACAGTACAATTGACGACCTATGTTTACGTAACCCAACTAAACATTATATTGTTTGATGCAGTACCGTTACAGTACAATTGACGACCTATGTTTACGTAACCCAACTAAACATTATATTGTTTGATGCAGTACCGTTACAGTACAATTGACGACCTATGTTTACGTAACCCAACTAAAAATTATATTGTTTGATGCAGTACCGTTACAGTACAATTGACGACCTATGTTTACGTAACCCAACTAAACATTATATTGTTTGATGCAGTACCGTTACAGTACAATTGACGACCTATGTTTACGTAACCCAACTAAACATTATATTGTTTGATGCAGTACCGTTGCAGTACAATTGACGACCTATGTTTACGTAACCCAACTAAACATTATATTGTTTGATGCAGTACCGTTACAGTACAATTGACGACCTATGTTTACGTAACCCAACTAAACATTATATTGTTTGATGCAGTACCGTTATAGTACAATTGACGACCTATGTTTACGTAACCCAACTAAAAATTATATTGTTTGATGCAGTACCGTTATAGTACAATTGACGACCTATGATTACGTAACCCAACTAAACATTATATTGTTTGATGCAGTACCGTTACAGTACAATTGACGACCTATGTTTACGTAACCCAACTAAACATTATATTGTTTGATGCAGTACCGTTACAGTACAATTGACGACCTATGTTTTGCAGTACCGTTACAGTACAATTGACGACCTATGTTTACGTAACCCAACTAAACATTATATTGTTTGATGCAGTACCGTTACAGTACAATTGACGACCTATGTTTACGTAACCCAACTAAACATTATATTGTTTGATGCAGTACCGTTACAGTACAATTGACGACCTATGTTTACGTAACCCAACTAAACATTATATTGTTTGATGCAGTACCGTTACAGTACAATTGACGACCCATGTTTACGTAACCCAACTAAACATTATATTGTTTGATGCAGTACCGTTACAGTACAATTGACGACCTATGTTTACGTAACCCAACTAAACATTATATTGTTTGATGCAGTACCGTTACAGTACAATTGACGACCTATGTTTACGTAACCCAACTAAACATTATATTGTTTGATGCAGTACCGTTACAGTACAATTGACGACCTATGTTTACGTAACCCAACTAAACATTATATTGTTTGATGCAGTACCGTTACAGTACAATTGACGACCTATGTTTACGTAAACCAACTAAACATTATATTGTTTGATGCAGTACCGTTACAGTACAATTGACGACCTATGTTTACGTAACCCAACTAAACATTATATTGTTTGATGCAGTACCGTTACAGTACAATTGACGACCTATGTTTACGTAACCCAACTAAACATTATATTGTTTGATGCAGTACCGTTACAGTACAATTGACGACCTATGTTTACGTAACCCAACTAAACATTATATTGTTTGATGCAGTACCGTTACAGTACAATTGACGACCTATGTTTACGCAACCCAACTAAACATTATATTGTTTGATGCAGTACCGTTACAGTACAATTGACGACCTATGTTTACGCAACCCAACTAAACATTATATTGTTTGATGCAGTACCGTTATAGTACAATTGACGACCTATGTTTACGTAACCCAACTAAACATTACATTATTTGGTGCAGTACGGTACCGTTATAGTACATTACGGTATATATACCGTAATAGTAAATATTTGCGTATTACCGTATATATACCGTTATAGTACATGTTTACGATCCTAGTGTCACTTTCGCAACTTAACATTACTATGTGATAAATATATCGGCCATGCAGGTTTTTGGAACATCAATTCTTGCAGGAATAATGTATGACTGGAATTCATAACAAAGGCTACATTAAACATCTTCAATTTGGTAAGACTAACTTGTGAATATACTTAGAGTCGATCTGTCAGACATGAACGTCGTTGTGATATGATCTGTCTGATATGAATTTCGTTCTGATATGATCTGTCTGACGTCGTTCTGATATGATCTGTTTGACGTCGTTCTGATATGATCTGTCTGACGTCGTTCTGATATGATCTGTCTGACGTCGTTCTGATATGATCTGTCTGACGTCGTTCTGATATGATCTGTTTGACGTCGTTCTGATATGATCTGTCAGACGTCGTTCTGATATGATCTGCCTGTCATGACCTGACATGAACGTATTTGTGATATGATCTGTCTGACATGAATGTCCTTCTGATATGATCTGTCTGACATGACCTGACATGAATGTCGTTGCGATATGATCTGTCTGACATGAATGTCCTTCTGATATGATCTGCCTGACATGACCTGACATGAACGTCGTTGTGATATGATCTGTGTGATATGATCAGTCTGACATGAATGTCCATCTGATATGATCTGTCTGACAATGAACGTCGTTCTGATATGATCTGTCTGACGTCGTTCTGATATGATCTGTCTGACATGAATGTCCTTCTCATATCACTGTTAGCATTCATTCGGAAGCTCTCTAAAACACTTATCGACAGAACTATACCTATATGATGAATTCTGATTATTACAGCTGATTGAGCTGAACAGTCTCTGTAATTTGTGTCATAGAATCGGTGTATGGGGAACTTTAGGCACAAAGGTAATAAATGTTTTGCCTTCATTTCGAAATAATTAAATAATTAGAGCTAATTCTGTTCTCAGTCTCTATAAGCATTGAGAAATGTCATTTATAAAATTTCAGTGCCTTACCATTACAAGGAAATTCGAGTCTTCCACAATCAGGGAGATATTGATTATGTAAAGTGTTTGTTATAACACCTGTAAGGTGTGAATTGTTTGATGCGTGACTCTAATAATAATATCACACCTGTAAGGTGTGAATTGTTTGATGCGTGACTCTAATAATAATATCATTCATATATTTATGATGACAGTTATATATTCATAACGATATTTGTATATTTAGAAGGACATTTATATATTTGTAATGACATTTCGGTTCGTACATTTTTTTTTAATACATGGGCAAGACACTTCGTTTTCTTTTACTTGTCTTGCCTTTAACTGAGCAAATTAATCACTGGATAACGGATGTTATGTAAACGAAAGCTGGATAACTGATATTATGTAAATAAAAGCTGGATAACTGATGTTATGTAAACAAAAGCTGGATAACGGATGTTATGTAAACAAAAGCTGGATAAACGGATGTTATGTAAACAAAAGCTGGATAACTGACATTATGTAAACAAAAGCTGGATAACTGATATTATGTAAACGAAAGCTGGATAACGGATGTTATGTAAACGAAAGCTGGATAACAGATGTTATGTAAACAAAAGCTGGATAACTGATATTATGTAAACGAAAGCTGGATAACGGATGTTATGTAAACAAAAGCTGGATGACTGATGTTATGTAAACGAAAGCTGGATAACGGATGTCATGTAAACGAAAGCTGGATAACGGATGTTATGTAAACAAAAGCTGGATAACTGATATTATGTAAACGAAAGCTGGATAACGGATGTTATGTAAACACAAGCTGGATAACTGATATTATGTAAACGAAAGCTGGATAACGGATGTTATGTAAACGAAAGCTAGATAACGGATGTATGTAAACGAAAGCTGGATAATGGATGTTATGTAAAATAAAGCTGGATAAAGGATGTTATGTAAAAGAAAGCTGGATAACGGATGATATTTAAACGAAAGCAGGATAAAAGAAAGCTGTGTAAAATTAAGTATTTGTCAAGAAGAACTGTGGCATGCCTGATTTTAAAAAAATGGTACAGGGGTTAATGCTGTATTGCAAATGGAGGTACTCTTTGTGTTAAGGTGAGTCAAGCTGAACACGATAAGACACTGCGCTAAAGAAAGCATGTCAAAACAGAATTGTAAAACTTTTGTTAAAGGGTTGTAAAACTGATAGTGATGACATACGTCAACGTGACCTTATTTGTCACCGTTGTCAACAGTATCACTCTAAACTCAGCAATTTTTTCCCGATATTTAGACAGCTATTTGTAATTATAATTATCACGTTCTTTCATGCTGTAATGAATTGGAACATTTATGTCATTATAATTAGCTGCTTTGTCGGCGTCTTTGATTTATTTATTACTGCACTATGGTTACGGAATGGTTTGTTCTCGCAAATAGGGGTTTGGCGGGGGTGGTTGTTACTTTATGGAAATGGACGAATTTGCTAACAAACGATGAGAAAAAAACAATAACAAAAAGGTGTTCATAAAAAAAGTTTTACCTTAGACAATTAAGATTTACGATCTTTAACCGATTGGCCATTATTACGTATATACAAGTATATGATCATCTTTATTGCATTTAAAGAATTGGCCATCATTACGTATATACAAGTATATGCTCATCTTTATTGCATTAACCGACTGGTCATCATTACGTATATACAAGTATATGCTCATCTTTATTGCATTTAACCGATTGGCCATCAGTACGTATATACAAGTATATGCTCATCATTCACGCATACGCCAAGGGCGTACATCGCATACGCCAATGTCGTACATCGCATACACCAAGGGCGTACATCGCATACACCAAGGGTGTACATCGCATGCGCCAAGGGCGTACATCGCATACGCCAAGGGCATACATCGCATACACCAAGGGCGTACATCGCATACACCAAGGGCGTACATCGCATACACCAAGGACGATACACCAAGCGTGTACATCGCATACACAAAGCGCGTACATCGCATACACCAACGGCCTACAGCGCACCAAGCGCTAAAGGGTCATATAAACAAACACACACGTGCACACACACATACACGTACATACATACATGCATGCACGCAAACACACCTACATTCATGTGCACATACACATACGAAGAGAGGAACAATGTGTAAATGGTAGCAACAGGTTCATCATGGAACAAAATAAAAATCTCTACACAGATAACTACTGTATAATTGTTTTCCTCGAACTATTTTGAAATGTCAATATGTACGAATACAAGTTGTTTTATTGTACCATTTGTCATTATAAATATTTCTTTTACATTATTTGCGGATCGAAAACTTTCTCAACAATTCCATTATAAAATTACTTACAGAGTTTCAAGAAAATGTTTACTAATTTCGAAGACAAAATTTTAAAGGACATCACGGAGTGTATTAACTAATGAGAATTCGATACATATATCGACGTCATCCCTGGTATTTAGTAATCCGAGGTCAACAAATATGGCAGCCTTATACACCGTATGTACTAATTTAAATTAAATGTATGAACATCATCCCAGTATTTACTAATTAGAATTGACTGTGTGTATTGATGTCATACATGATATCAATTAATTAAAAGTCGATAAATGTAGTTGCAAATCAGAAGTCAAATTTGGTTCGTACATATGGTATATTTTGTCTACAAAACTCACTCTCCATCGGTGATACATAAAATCTGAATTATAGCGTTTTTACGTATTTGGAGAAACTTACTTCATTAAAAGCACTATACAATTTTCGTTCAATTATGTTTCCCTTGTTTTCGTTAGTAACATAACACATATATAAAAATATTGAAAATTTACTATCACAAAAACGTGGATAAGAAAGGTAAACCGAATTTTCGTCCTACTTGAAATATACCGTTTTGCCAGGATGATAAAGTTATATTCTTTTAGACATCTGTCAGTCCAATAATACACAATTTAATTAACTAGATAAAGTCAGTCATCTTTGACACGCCATGCAAGTTTACCACCTTGATGTTTGCCAGTTTTTAAATACTAAATACCTTTAATTTAATTTAATACTAAATACCTTTAATATAATTTAATACTAAATACCTTTAATTTAATTTAATACTAAATACCTTTAATTTAATTTATTACTAAATACCTTTAATTTAATTTAATACTAAATACCTTTAATTTAATTTAATACTAAATACCTTTAATTTAATTTAATACTAAATACCTTTAATTTAATTTAATACTAAATACCTTTAATTTAATTTAATATTAAATACCTTTAGTTTAATTTAATACTAAATACCTTTAATTTAATTTAATACTAAATACCTTTAATTTAATTTATTACTAGATACCTTTAATTTAATTTAATACTAAATACCTTTAATTTAATTTAATACTAAATACCTTTAATTTAATTTAATACTGAACACCTTTAATTTAATTTAATACTGAATACCTTTAATTTAATTTAATACTGAATACCTTTAATTTAATTTAATACTAAATACCTTTAATTTAATTTAATACTGAACACCTTTAATTTAATTTAATACTGAATACCTTTAATTTAATTTAATACTACATGCCTTTATGTTTGTCAATTTTTTAATACTAAATACCTTTAATCAATTTTTTACCTTTTGTATGGCAATGCTTTATTTTTTTTCTTTAAGTCAAGTAATCGCTTTGTACAAATACATCCTTCTGCACCTATGACAGTCTTATCAAGTGTCATTATTCATGACAAGTCTGATCAGGTATCATTATTCATGACAAGTCTGATCAGGTGTCATTATTCATGACAAATCTTATCATGTGTCATTATTCATGACACGTCTTATCATGTGTCATTATTCATGAGTCTTATCAGATGTCATTATTCATGACAGTCTTATCAGGTGTCATTATTCATGACAAGTCTGATCAGGTGTCATTATTCATGACAAATCTTATCAGGTGTCATTATTCATGACACGTCTTATCATGTGTCATTATTCATGGCAAGTCTTATCAGGTTTCATTATCGATAACATGTCGTATCAGTTGTCGTTATCTATGACAAGTCTTATCAGGTTTCATTATTCATGACAAGTCTTTTCATGCGTCATTATTCATGACAAGTCTTATCAGGTGTCATTATTCAATAGGTGATCGGTCTTCTCGAGGTCGGACGTAGAACCTGTATCAGGGCGTAGGCCGACCGAAATCAGATAAAACGTATCGCTTCACTCTGAGTACACGTGCAAAGAAATTAAATTTTATTTCAGTGGGCCTGACCTAATAAGCTATTGTATTGTCAGCCAATAGTAAACATTTTATGCATCTAACACATAGCTGTGCAAGGCTTCAATAATATTTAATACATACATACATACATACATACATACATACATACATACATACATACATACATACATACATACATACATACATACATACATACATACATACATACATACATACATACATACATACATACATACATACATATGAATACTTGCAGGCAGGCAGGCAAACACACACACACACTATGTAGGTATGTATGTATGTATGTATGTATGTATGTATGTATGTATGTATGTATGTATGTATGTATGTATGTATGTATGTATGTATGTATGTATGTATGTATGTATGTATGTATGTATGTATGTATGTATGTATGTCGGTAGATAGATAGATAGATAGATAGATAGATAGATAGATAGATAGATAGATAGATAGATAGATAGATAGATAGATAGATAGATAGATAGATAGATAGATAGAAGAATGGTTCTGAAAACAACGCTCTGAAGCATGAGAATTCACTCTGGAAAGATAAGTTTGCACATCTGTGTTGAAATGTTCAATCCCTGTATCAATTTCATGTACATCTGTGTTGAAATATTCAATCCATGTATCAATTTCATGTACATCTGTGTTGAAATGTTCAATCCATGTATCAAATTCATGTACACGAGAAACCTTTCTTATTAAGACGATATCAATTTAGTCTACAAGTAATTAACAGCTATAAAGATAAGAGTTTAGCTTTCAAGTAGAATGCATGCAAAGGGTATGTAAGGGCTTGGACGAGATTTGTCGGTTACGTGTGACTAGTCAGTGTTGACACATCAGTTATTAGTGATCGACATTCAACGGAAGATAACAGAAGAGCAGTCAGTTGTAGGTAGTGCTTCTGATTGGATGTCACGATAATTGCTACATTGTAAACTGTATCGAGAAGTGCTTCATAATAATACATTAGAATTAAAGGGGAGTCGTGTCTGATTTCTGCCAGTCGCTAGACTTTACTTGTTAGAGCCAGTCTTTGCTTAACTCTCGTTGAAAATCCAGATTACAGAATATTAAGAACCAAATCTACAATTCGTCTTTATTGATAGACGTCAGACGCATCATTAATCATACAGGTAAAATGTTCTAGACTTCGATTTTGAAGAGCTTTTCTTTAGCCGTTTCTGTCCACAGCTGCAAGGAGTTCGTGGATACAGATGTCACTTTGCCGTATGAATTCAATGAGGATTTCACAGACAGTATTAGCGTAGTTTCATTGCATTGAAGAACTGCGTTTTGCAGCGACGAATTTAACTTTCTGTTTCTGTTGCACATTGTATTTTATCAACACTGTGTTTAGTATTTGTTGAGTGATATTAAGGGAAACATAAAGATCAATTGATCAATTACATTAGCAGTTCGAGTAAATCGCGTCGTCGGCTTTCATTTTCTGCGCTATGAGCTGTAGAAAAGAACATTGATAACACTGAGTATTGCTGATGTGCACCATTTCATTACAATGATCACGGGATAAATATATTTTCCACAGCTGACAAAAATATCAAGTAAGCGGAAGAAATGAAATGTATGTACCTGGTCACCATGAATATATGATGGAATATTATATTAGAACGTATTCCATGGTTAAAGTTTATCTTTGTGCTATTCGTGTGTCTGCACTGGTTTTTAAGTCTATCTTTCAAAACACAAACATTTCAATAACTTGTACACTAAACGTTCGCACCAAAATGGAAGCAGTGGAGGTTACAAAATTATAAAGGGCACACTTAAGTTGTTATCTTGTATCATCGTCTCAAAGGAAATAAAGAGGATTAACTGCGCAAGGAATTTTGTAGATCCAATTGGCAAATGTCGTGTTCAGTATAGACACACGTAACTGTCAGTGAATTTAGACGAGAACGCTTTCTTTTAATACACCGACCGTTTCTAAATATGTTACTTCAACATGATATGAGTTTGTAAGCACTCTATTCAGGCGATATGCTTAACGTGCATATCAAGCAAAAATTTCCGCTGACCTTTGAACAATTGCCAATGTTCAGACACACTATGACCAATAGCCAATGGTCAATCGCACTATGACCAACAGCCAATGGTCAGTCGCAATATGAACGTCTCAACCTATGAAACTGAACATGTACATATTGGGCTTCAATCAGTAGTAAGCGTGTACCTGTAAATGCAATAAGAGTTGTATACTCAGTGAAACGGAAAAGCTTTTTCATAAATTCGGAATTCAAGATAAGCTTTTACGTAACGCTGATTTTCGTCGCTACACCTTGAAGTGTTTTCAGATAACGTCAAGATGATGGAGAACATATGAATGACACGTGTTGAAATCCATTCGTAAAAAAACCCAAAGTCGTCCCGATCATGATCTCTGATTTCCCGCAACGATAAATGCATTCATACGATGGTGAAGATAAATTCACTTTTGTGGCCAATCTGTCTTCTAATGCCTCTTATTACCATAGCGATGCAGGTGAAACAAGTGGGTGCATTTATATATTGATGCATGAAATGCAGTATTAGCTGCACATAATTTTATTTAAACGATTTTCGAAACGGTGATTGCATTTGTCCTGAATCCTTGCCCTTAAAGGGTCAGGTCAATTGTCATTTGGACCCTACACTCGATTACAGTGAAGACCTACTGAGGGAATTACAATACTGGTGTTCATATCTACGAAAACGTACTTTCTTTCAGATGAATTTGAAAAAAGATATACCCCTGGCGAGGCAAACTTAATCATTTTACGAAGGAAATGGCGTGAAGTCATGAACATGTAAATGAGCATGTTATTATCTGCCTCTGTGATTTTTACTGTGGTTCGTTGTATGTGTCGTTAATTATCAATGAATTCATCAATGCATCATATACGTCAAGCTGATGTGGAGTCAAATACAAGACTTGGTTACAGGGTGTTTGATAAGAAGAATGGACAATTTAATAAAAATAAAAACATCCGGAACACTAGGACTAGACCCCCACCGCTGAGGAGCACACGGATCAGGGAGACACAACTCGTGGAAATCCGGAACAAATATACAAAGGAACTCGTGGATCTTGAGGTAAGAAAACAAATATTATGGAACCGATAAAGCTAATTTCAAGTTATAATGTCCGTCACTCTTATTTAATATCAAACAAGTGTATACACACACACACACACACACACACACACACACACCAAGGTGTGTGTGTGTGTGTGTATATATATATATATATATATATATATATATATATATATATATATATATATATATATATATATATATATATATATATATATATATAATGCATTGATAAAATGCTAAAATAGTTTGAGAAAAAGTCAAATAAATATTGTGTTCAAATTACTGTACAAGTTATATCCGAATAGCATAGAAACTATTAATAACTCCTATTAAAATATGCTTGCTTCAGGTGGAGACGCCATGTGTCGAATTAGATCAAGTTTATAATTACAGACTATTATTGTAAAAAAAAAAAGGTACATTGAAAAAACAAAGAAAAGTATTCAAAATAGCGAAAATTATTATATTAAATTCCTTTTTGATAATTGTATCAATAAGAACTCTTAACTTCAGATATCTTTAAGAAAAGGATTGCTCCAGATTGTATTTCGTAGCGGAATTACTGCTTGGATACGGCACGTGTATGAAGGATGCAATGAATAATCTCGAAAGAAAAGCATTTTTGTCTTCATTCGGAACATTTCACATATTGCCTAAAGCATGATAATAAATACCAGACAATGAAACAAGCTCATAATTGTAAATACCATGACATCTCGGTATTGTATGCAGTGGTAGAACCATAAAGGAAAGAATGAGACATTGTGTTAGTATAGGGAAAACTAATTTTGGTTTCTCATTAGGACATTCGGTTTATTAATGAGTTTATTCAGTATTTTTAAAGCTGTTTTATGTTAGACACAAATTTAATCTTGCTGTTAATACAACAATGTATGTTTTATTTAGGACATCTGGCGTTTTAGTAGACACATGTCTAGCTGAGATTGAATTGTGTAATGGAGATCTCATTGTGTTGTACAGAAGTGAATTATCATTGTGTTGTACAGAAAGGAGTTCTCATTGTGTTGTACAGAAGTGAATTATCATTGTGCTGTACAGAAAGGAGTTCTCATTGTTTTGTACAGAAGTGAATTATCATTGTGTTGTACAGAAAGGAGTTCTCATTGTATAATACGGGGGAGGGGAGTGTCACTGTGACAAATTTTACTTGCATTCGAATGCAGATGCCCTAAAGTAATTAAGCCTATAATACCTCAGCAATACCATGTTCTAATTCATTATTTAATATGTGAAAAACGTAGAACTACGCACTGTTCTTCGTAAAGGCCTGACCTCTCCAGTTTTGGCACATGACCAATCCTTTGTAAAGGCCTTAACTGTCCAGTTTTGGCACTTGACCGGTCCTTTCCAGCTTCATTTTGGGCAGATTTGCAGTCCTGTTTGACCAAATATTAAAGTACACAAGTTTATTATAATCAAAAACTATTCATTATATTGTGCCTGTACATGTAGTATGAACACTGTCTTCTAGACGTATACCTTATTCACTAGACGTATACCTTATTCACTAGACGTATACATTATTCACTAGACTTATACCTTATTCACTAGACGTATACCTTATTCACTAGACTTATACCTTATTCACTAGACGTATACCTTATTCACATTGAGTATACCTTATTCACATTGAGTATACCTTATTCACTAGACGTATACCTTATTCACTAGACGTATATTTTATTCACTAGACGTATACATTATTCACTAGACTTATACCTTATTCACTAGACGTATACCTTATTCACTAGACGTATACCTTATTCACTAGACGTATACATTATTCACTAGACGTATACCTTATTCACTAGACTTATACCTTATTCACTAGACGTATACCTTATTCACATTGAGTATACCTTATTCACTAGACGTATACCTTATTCACTAGACATATACCTTATTCACTAGACGTATACATTATTCACTAGACTTATACCTTATTCACTAGACGTATACCTTATTCGCTAGACTTATACCTTATTCACTAGACGTATACCTTATTCACATTGAGTATACCTTATTCACTAGACGAATACCTTATTCACTAAACGTATATATATATATATATATATATATATATATATATATATATATATATATATATATATATATATATATATATAGTCTTTTCCAAAATCTGGTTTTGGTGAGGGATATTCTATTTTATTATTTTTATTTTTTACTTTGTGATTGATCTTCTCAATCGTTTCAATTTACGTAATGGACATTGCTAGTAGCCAGCATAGCGAAGTGACCATTAACAATTTGCAGACATAATTTGGTTTGAACACGGTCTTAATGACATGGATATGTATTTGTCACGTTATATTGATCCGTGCCATTCATTATGTGTCTTTTGTAAAATTCCGTGTAGATTTTTTTTCTATTTAATAAATTTAGTTCTACTCTTAACAGAAATACATTATTTCCCTTTATGTTGATGTTGTTGTTGTTGTTGTTGTTATTATTATTATTATTATTATTATTATTATTATTATTATTATTATTATTATTAGATAGATAGATAGATAGATAGATAGATAGATAGATAGATAGATAGATAGATAGATAGATAGATAGATAGATACCAGTAACCTGGTATTTTAGACGATCATTCGGTTCAATAGTTCCAATATACTCACCTTGAGTCTTAACTTGGAAATTACTGCATATCATCATGTATACATTAACTTGTTTTGCAATTCATTTAGTGTAAGTGATATTGCGAACTGGGTCTGTGGATACACGCAAGGTACTTAACCCCGGGATTACATTGTCAGAACCCAACTCGATATAGAAAACAACTTAATTGGCATGAAAACAAAAATCAGATGTTCAAACAGCGCTGACCCTAGAACCACTGTCTGACACTAGGACCGTTGTACGACCTTTTTCTAGCGCGTGTTGAGGGGGTGCAACTGGACATTTATTTCGGTTGGAAAACGTTCAGAAATGTCTGAAAAGATGTTTGTTGAATTATATAATGTTCCCCTGGATATTATGAGTGCTATGTTCGCTTTGCATATTGCCACATTGTCATAAAAAAAGATAAATTAATAATCAATAACATAAAGTATGGATGGAATACGTAAAGCTGATGTGCCTGACGACTACATTTTTAAATGTACCCGTTTAACTGTGTCAGCAGACACAACGCTGCCGTGGGTAAATGTTTATGGTATTTGTGGGATCGTTCCTTTCTTGGGATTAGATAATTTTTAGAGAGTTGTAGCAACAAGGTCGTTATTGATTTGATAAACGATACTCAGTATACTATGCTGGTCACGTGATGCCATATTACGTGATTGTATAATGTTTGCATAACTGCACGTGTGTGTGTGTGTGTGTGTGTGTGTGTTTGTGTGTGTGTGTGTGTGTGTGTGTGTGTGTGATCTTATTTATCCTATCCGGAATCACGTACTTCAGTTGATACACACTGTTTTCTTTGCGAGAGTAGCGGCCTGTTATATGCTGAAATCACTTGTTCGACTGATTCCTCATAACACACTGTTATATGCTGAAATCGCTTGTTCGACTGATTCCTCATGACACACTGCACATACCCAGATCTGCCAACTCATTCATATCTGTCTGTGCAGTTGGCAGTTGTATACATCTTATAAGCTAATATATACGATATCTAGTATGGTTTTATACGCAGGTTGCCCCATTCTCAAGCGGCAGGCTGTATAGTGAGATTGCGTTTTATTATCTTGTGTTTAGGTTCATTTCAGTTGTCATTTCAGGTTGTATCGAGAGGCAGATAAAACAGGATAATCGTAGTTGTTTATTGTTGAGATATTTGCATTGCCTAGAGATCATGATGTGTGATTGTGTTTGAACGTGATAGTTTTTTTGTCCAATAGCAACAATCTTTACATTGCAAAGTCTGTTATATATTTTGCTGTCGAATAGCAACCAACCTTACATTTCACAAGTCACGTGATAGTTTATGTTGTAAAAAAACAACAAAAAACAACCTACCGTGATATGGTCTCTTGATATCTTGTGTTGTCCGATAGCAACAACGACAACAAAAAACAACATTCCGTGATAAGATCTCTTGATATCTTGTGTTGTCCGATAGCAACGAACCTGACATTGCTAAAGTCACTTGCCATTTTGCGGTGTCAAATATTTGTTGATCTCTCAAGGTATATTTGTATCGACCCAAATAGGTTAATGTAGGAATGATATCACGTTGCTTAAAAACAGTCTTCCCGTTTAGAAACGGACATACAGAACTATAATGTGGATCATATGAGAGCAAAATGGCTTTATGTAATGACTATGGTGTAAGTGTGACCGTTGTGAATGGGTCTGGATTCCACTTCGGAATAAAGACACGTGCGTTGCATTAGCATTCACCAATATATTTGTCCGCTTTTCGCTGCCAGATATAATCTAATAAATATGACTAATTATGTTAGTCGGCATATTATAATGTGTGTGTGTGTGTGTGTTGACTAATTATGTTATAATGTGTGTGTGTTGACTAACTATGTTATAATGTGTGTGTGTGTTGACTAACTATGTTATAATGTGTGTGTGTGTGTGTGTGTGTGTGTGTGTGTGTGTGTGTGTTGACTAAGTGATCAATACTTTCACTTAATCTGAAAAATAGCATATCATGCAGCAATGATTTAATTATAGTAAATTATTATTCTAATTAGTGTAAACTGTAATTAGTGTAAATAATAATTATTATTATTGTAAATTGTAACTATAATTATTGTAACTTGTAACTGTGGTTATTGTAAATTGTAACTATGGTTATTGTAAATTGTAACTATGGTTATTGTAAATTGTAACTATGGTTATTGTAAATTGTAACTATGGTTATTGTAAATTGTAACTATGGTTATTGTAAATTGTAACTATGGTTATTGTAAATTGTAACTATGGTTATTGTAAATTGTAACTATGGTTATTCATTTCGCTACTATCTTCCTTTTCTTTGTAATATACAATGCCATCGCCATCATCGTCTTCTTTGTCTAAATCGGAAACAGTTCGTTCTCTTTACACACCTAACCGTAACATGTCTAACTCGGTTATTGGAAAGTTAAGCCTTGTCACACACACGCACGCACGCACGACGCACAAACATACATACATACATACATACATACATACATACATACATACATACATACATACATACATACATACATACATACATACATACATACATACATGCATGCATGCATTACTACTGAAATTGTATATTACAAACACTATTGACATTGACTATTACAAACACAACTAACATTGTCTATTACAATCTATATTGTCATTGACTATTACAGACACTACTGTTATTTGACTATTACAAACACTACTGACATTGACTATTACAAACACAACTAACATTGTCTATTACAAACACTACTGACATTGACTATTACAAACACCATTGACATTGACTATTACAAACACTACTGACATTGACTATCACAAACTCTATTGCATTGACTATTACAAACACTATTGACATTGACTATTACAAACACAACTAATATTGTCTATTACCAACTCTATTGTCACTGACAATTACAGACACTACTGATATATGACTATTACAAACACTATTCACATTGACTATTACAAATACTATTGACATTGACTATTTCAAACACTATTGACATTGACTATTACAAACACAACTGACATTGTCTATTACAAACACTATTGACATTGACTATTACAAACACTATGGACATTGACTATTACAAACTATATTGTCATTGACTATTACAGACACTACTGATATTTGACTATTACAAACACTACTGACATTGACTATTACAAACACTATTGACATTGACTATTACAAACTATATTGTCATTGATTATTACAAACACTACTGGCATTGACTATTACAGACAACGTTCCCTCTAAGCGAATGGTAGATGTGCGCGCAGTGCTCGCTGCACTGCGCAAGCATTACGGTGAAGAGCAAAATTTAACGTTGGAATGAGCAAAAGTTGACAATTCAGCTGCGCGGGGATGCCTGAGTAGCTGCGCGCGCGCACGCGCACAGCTTAGAAGGAACGTTCATTACAGACACTATTGACATTGTCTATTACAGACACTATTGACATTGACTATTACAGAATTTACTGATATTGACTATTACAAACACTATTGACATTGACTATTAAAGACACTATTGACATTGACTATTGCAAGCACTGTTGACATTGACTATTACAAACACTACTGACATTGACTATTACAAACACTATTGACATTGACTATTACAAACTCTATTGTCATTGATTATTACAAACACTACTGACATTGACTATTATAGACACTATTGACATTGACTATTACAAACACTATTGACATTGACTCTTACAATCACTATTGACATTGACTATTACAAACTCTGTTGTCATTGATTATTACAAACACTACTGACATTGACTATTACAGACACTATTGACATTGACTATTACAAACACTACTGATATTGACAATTACTAACACTACTAACATTAACTATTGCAAACACTACTGAAATCGACTATTACAAACACTATTGACATTGATTATTACAGACACTATTGACATTGACTATTACAAACATTATTGACATTGACTATGACAAAAATTATTGACATTGACTATTACAATCACTACTGAAATTGTCTATTACAAACACTATTCACATTGACTATTACAAACAGTATTGACATTGACTATTTAAAACACTACTGACTGACTATTACAAACACTACTGACATTGACTATTACAAACTCTATTGTCATTGACTATTACAAACTCTATTGTCATTGTTTATTACAAACACTACTGACATTGACTATTTCAAACACTATTGACGTTGACTATTAAAGACACTACTGATATTGACTATTACAAACACTATTGACATTGACCATTACAAACTCTATTAACATTGACTATTACAAACTCTAATGTCATTGTCTATTACAAACACTATTGACGTTGACTATTACAAACACTACTGACATTGACTATTACAAACTCTATTGTCATTGACTAGTACGAACACTATTGACATTGACCATTACAAACTCTATTGACATTGATTATTACAAACTCTATTGTCATTGTCTATTACAAACACTATTGACGTTGACTATTACAAACACTATTAACATTGATTATTACAAACACTACTGACATTGACTATTACAAGCACTATTGATATTGACTATTACAAACAACATTGACACTGGCTATTACAAATACTACTGACATTGACTAGTACTAACACTACTGACATTGAATTTTACTAACACTACTGACATTGACTATTATAGACACTACTGACATTGACTATTACTAACATTATTGACATTGACTATTACAAACACTATTGACATTGAATATTATTAACACTACTGACATTGACTATTACAAACATTACTAACATAAACTATAACAAACACTATTAACATTGACTATTACAAACACTATTGACCATGACTATTACAAACACTATTGACATTGATTATTACAAACACTACCGTCAATGACTACTAAAACTTATGTTACAAAGAATATTGATTTTGAATATTACAAATATTACTGACATTGACTGTTAGAAAAACCACCGTTATGAAGTATTAATAACACTAATGAGATTGACTATTTCAAACACTATTGACATTGAATATTACAAACACTATTGACATTGACCTTTACAAACACTATTGACATTGACAATTATTAGCACTACTAATATTGACTATTACAGACACTGTTGACATTGACTATTACATCAACTACTGAGATTGACTGTTGCAAATACTACTGACATTGATTGTTACAAATATTACTCACATTGGATAAATACTATTGGCATGGGCTATTACAAACACTACTGACATTGACTACTACAAACACTACTGACATTGACTATTACAAACATTACTGACATTGACTATTACAAACACTACTGACATTGACTATTACTAAAACTACTGACATTGACTATTACAGACACTACTCAAATTGACTAATTGAAACACTACCGACATTGACTATTACAAACACTATTGACATTGACTAGTGTAAACACTATTGAGATTGACTATTACAAACACTACTGACATTAACTATTACAAGCACTACTGACATTGACTATTTCAAACACTATTGACATTGACTATTACAAACACTATTGACATTGACTATTTCAAACACTACTGACATTTGTTGTTCTGATTAGATCAGTTAAAAAGATCAGATCTTTTAAAAAGCTGTAAATTACATAAATTGGAAATTAATGTGTTTTATTCTAATATACAAAACTTTGATTTGAAATATCAGTCTTAAGTACTTAGGAAAACGTATTGCCACTACATATACCGTCTCTGCTTTCTTGCAAACTTCACACATCAAAGCTATCATCACACACTACATATACCGTCTCTGCTTTCTTGCAAACTTCACACATCAAAGCTATCATCACACACTACATATACCGTCTCTGCTTTCTTGCAAACTTCACGCATCAAAGCTATCATCACACACTACATATACAGTCTGTGCTTTCTTGCAAACTTCACGCATCAAAGCTATCATCACACACTATATATACAGTCTGTGCTTTCTTGCAAACTTCACGCATCAAAGCTATCATCACACACTACATATACCGTCTCTGCTTTCTTGCAAACTTCACACATCAAAGCTATCATCACACACTACATATACCGCCTGTGCTTTCTTGCAAACTTCACACATCAAAGCTATCATCACACACTACATATACCGTCTGTGCTTTCTTGCAAACTTCACACATCAAAGCTATCATCACACACTACATATACCGTCTGTGCTTTCTTGCAAACTTCACACATCAAAGCTATCATCACACACTACATATACCGTCTGTGCTTTCTTGCAAACTTCACACATCAAAGCTATCATCACACACTACATATACCGTCTGTGCTTTCTTGCAAACTTCACACATCAAAGCTATCATCACACACTACATATACCGTCTCTGCTTTCTTGCAAACTTCACACATCAAAGCTATCATCACATGATGTGCCGGTAGTTTTGGATCGATACGGTTAGTTAAGATATATCAATTGAAAATAAAACATAGACATAAACCCTGACGGTCCGACGCATTATCCAGAGCAGATCAGCGTCTATGGTGTTTGCAGTTGTACCCAATATGTAGGCCATTATATTTTGTTACGACTATTTACTACGGTTCTTTAAGTCATAACATATTCTGGGTTCGCTTGGTACTACTCGCTTGTATTTGTTTGTTTGTTTGATTAGGATTTTTTTACCGTAGCTTTAACAATTTTTCATGATATCGCTACGATGTCTGCAGTGAGGCAATTTATAATGATGTCTATCACTAGGGCATCATGCCGCAGACATGTAGCATGATGTGTCACCCAGTCATATTATCCTGACACCAGGCCGACCAGTCTTAAAACTAACCTATTAATGCTGAGCGCCAACCGAGGCAGCTGTTAGTACCATTTTTGTAAGTCTTTGGTATGACTCGGCCGGGGGTCGAACCCACGACCTCCTGCTTCTGTGGCGGACGCTCCAACCACTAGGTCACCGGAGTGGTCTACTGGCTTGATGTGAAGTTAATGTAGCATTTTTATTGTGCTGTTTGTATTGATATTTCGGTTGAATTGAAGTCTAGAACGACAGAGTGACATAAATTAATACAGAATAAATTATGTTTTAATTTTTATTGAGTTCTCTTGTTTTCTTTTTTTTTCTAATACTCACAAGATCACAATTTCACTGACATACACAATAATAATATTTTTACTTCATGACCATACATTTAATATATAACATAAGCAAACAAAAGTGTTTGCTCAATACACAAGTTTTCTTGTATACTTTGAGAAATTTTTTTTTAGAATAAACGTTTTATTAACTAAATATTTTAACGAAAATCTGGTCAATTCCGGCATTTAGACAACCACGAAATTTGTGTAAACCAAAATCTGGACATATCCAAATTTTGGACAAATCCGAAATTCGGAAAACTTAAAATCTGGACAAGTTCGTAATTTGTATAACTCAAAATCTGGGCAAATCTAATTTTTGGTATGGTAATTACACAACACTTTCAGAATAAAATAGTCATGACTGATATAAATTTGGAATTAGAATTTTGAAATTATGATCTGAAAGGAGACTAACGATTCCGACTTTGATGTTGTCGGTCTCATGTCAGCTACGACGGGGGTTGGGGCCTATATATATGGAGCCTCGTTAATCCGGACACATTCGTTCCCAGTGGATATGTCCGGATTAAAGAGTTTTCCAGATAAATGAATCATGCACATTTTTTTTATTTTACGATATCATCACACCGTATATAAGCTAGCTTTAAATGTAATATACTGTGAAAAGTACAACGAATACAAACTGTTATCTTGCAGTATAATTCGTTATGGTAAAGTAATAAAATAGTCATTTTTATAAGTCGTATTTTACGGCTGTTCCAAATAACGCTCGAAGGGCGTTATGTAAGCTGTGTAAGTCGGCAACTGACAGTTTATACCACGATAAACAAATAACGCTCGAAGGGCGTTATGTAAGCTGTGTAAGTCGGCAACTGACAGTTTATACCACGATAAACAAATAACGCTCGAAGGGCGTTATGTAAGCTGTGTAAGTCGGCAACTGACAGTTTATACCACGATAAACAAATAACGCTCGAAGGGCGTTATGTAAGCTGTGTAAGTCGGCAACTGACAGTTTATACCACGATAAACAAATAACGCTCGAAGGGCGTTATGTAAGCTGTGTAAGTCGGCAACTGACAGTTTATACCACGATAAACAAATAACGCTCGAAGGGCGTTATGTAAGCTGTGTAAGTCGGCAACTGACAGTTTATACCACGATAAACGCAGCAAAAGCACCGTTAAACTCTTATAATTGAAATTTCAATTGTTCGCTATGTTATTCTGTTTCCATTATTAAGAAATATAAATCTTAATTGAGCGTAGTAATACATGTTTTGGTGGGATTTTTTACGTAGCTATTTATAGCACATGGGTTTGTCCTGCTTGATCGTAATAAGGTCAACATAATACCAGTCCTTGACTCAATGGAAGACTATGTATGGAATTTGAACACTGCTATATTGATTTTGATATTTTAGCATAATGGACACGTGTATTCAAAGTGGAGCTCAATATTTAAGTCACGATTCTTTTTTTTTTATTCGGAAATGAAGCCCTATACTGTCCACACCTTAAATCAGTCAACTTTCTACAGCCATAAATAAACTGTAATTTTGTTACATACATTTGGTAAACAACAAAGAGGCTTAATGACACTTTTAATCTCTTTAACATGTGTTATATCAAAAAGCGTGGACGATTCGATCCCATTGTATTTATATAATTATTACCACCCCCGTCGCCGACTGGCTAAAACATTGTTAACACAATCGCTGGTTACAATATGGTTACGCTACTTAGATATTGATAGCGGCCATATATTCTCAAGGCCTTCACTATTGTGTTTTATGTATTATTCTACGGAATGTATTTTCATATACGAATTTTCGAATTTTCCTATTTTTGGACAGACTATTTCCGGATTATCGAGACAAGTTTTAATGTAATTTTACGCTTTGGTTCCCGATTTTGATTTACGGATCCAGAACGCGGATTTCTGGATTAACGGAGCAAATTAACGTTAAGGAATTCCGTTCCCGTTGAATTATGTACGGATAGCGAGGTTTGCGGATAAACTGAGTTCGGATTAACGAGGCTTCACTGTATACTCACAGTACCGTTGGAGAACCCTCTGATGTTTACACACAAATAAACAACGGAGACTTTCAAGGTTCTCCGATTCGTGTTAGAAATCACCTCTGGCTCAGCAACATATGGCTGGAAACAATGGCGCCATTCCGGGCGATTAAAATACACTGTAAACAAATAAGGCATCATAAAATATCGTCATCTGGTAACATAGTTTTCTAACAGTTACTCGAAACATAGTGACGAGTTGTAATAATCATCAGAACGGATGAAATGAGTGTCGGTCGATCTAAGTCAAAGCTTTCAACGAGGGACGGTGTCAAGGTAATGTAATCATTGGAAAGAAGCTACATGTACTCAACAAAATCGTATGAAGCATATAGATAACATACATACATTTGTGAGACTTGCATAGCAAAACGGCATTTATCAAAAGATTTTTTTTAATAAAAATTTTGTATCCAATATTTGCACTCTGGAAAGGATGTAAAAGGTTGACATGCACTTAAATGTATTCAGTAGATCCATGCACAGACAAGCGATGCAAAGTAGGATAAAATCTTAAGTGCACTCGTGTTGCAAAAAGCACATTAGGAAGACAGTGCATTATTTTCTCATTTTCTGTACTTGTAAGTCACTCATTTTCTTTACTTGTACATCACTCATTTTCTGTACTTGTACATCACACATTTTCTGTACTTGTACATCACACATTTTCTGGACTTATACATCACTCATTTTCTGTACTTGTACGTCACACATTTTCTGTACTTGTACATCACACATTTTCTGGACTTGTACATCACTCATTTTCTGTACTTGTTCGTCACATTTTCTGTACTTGTAAGTCACTCATTTTCTGTACTTGTACGTCACACATTTTCTGTACTTGTACATCACTCATTTTCTGTACTTTTAAGTCACTCATTTTCTGTACCTGTACGTCACACATTTTATGTATTTGTACATCACTATACAAATGTTTGTATTATCAATACTACTTAGTTTATACAGCTTAAATTTGTTTGCCAACTTATGGATTATGTACATTGATTTGCTTTCATACGACTGATTTGTATTACCTATGTTGGATTCCTAATTCATTTATATGAAGCAATAAAGTCAGGAAATTTCACTGAGGTTCAGCGAATAGAAATTTCTGATATTTATCAACACCGTACTTTAGGGTTGTATGAATTATCCAACATTTAATCCGCCTTAAAATTAATTATCGATTACTGCAGCTAGCAATGTAATTATCGATTACTGCAGCTAGCAATCTAATTATCGATTACTGCAGCTAGCAATCTAATTATCGATTACTGCAGCTAGCAATCTAATTATCGATTACTGCAGCTAGCAATCTAATTATCGATTACTGCAGCTAGCAATCTAATTATCGATTACTGCAGCTAGCAATCTAATTATCGATTACTGCAGCTAGCAATCTAATTATCGATTACTGCAGCTAGCAATCTAATTATCGATTACTGCAGCTAGCAATCTAATTATCGATTACTGCAGCTAGCAATCTAATTATCGATTACTGCAGCTAGCAATCTAATTATCGATTACTCTCGCTCGTCCTCTAATATTCACACTACAATTTATCCAGCCCACCTTAGATCTCTCCATCTCATCTGCTTTCTACGATTTGACGTTCAATAAAAGAAACAAAACATCCATGATTCACGAAAAGGACCTTTGGTTGGTAGACACCAGACTTCGTGACGTCAGACTTCGTGACGTCAGACTTCGTGACGTATGAAAATAACCCTCTGGCTGGTATTATGCAAAGTTCATGATGTACGAAAACTGCCCTCTGTTCGGCTGTATAACATATTCGTGATGTACGAAAACTGCCCTCTGTTCGGCTCTATAACATATTCGTGATGTACGAAAACTGCCCTCTGTTCGGCTGTATAACATATTCGTGATGTACGAAAAATGTCCTGTGGCTGGCATTATGTCAAGTTCATTTTTTACGAAAAGGACCTAGCTTCTGGCAGACTGTATCCCAGATCCGTTATGTACGAGAAAAACATTCTGGTTGGCTGTGAACCCGGTTGTTTGGTCATGTGCTAATGATGACTATAAACACTTCCGGTACAGGATGACACGTCTCGCTTAGAATTAAAAACATATTTATGTATTATGCATTATTTTGGCTCTATTTCAATGATATGGAACTAATTGTTGAACTCATATGACTTGAACTAACTATCTCTACACAAATGTGTTTTTCTTTTGTTTTTAAATCAGCGATTAAACAGCAGCAAATTTGCACTGTCTCCCGACATTACATTAAAATTAAAATATTGAACGAAACAACTCGTGTTTTTCCAGTATTTCTGATGTAGAATCAAAACTCATTTCCAAGATTCTCTCTTGGAATAATGTTATATTCAGTTATCAGGAATACTTATATTTTCCATATTTTTTCATGAATTATCCTTTATGAGTAATTTAAATAAAAAAATTGTCATAAACTTTGATAGCGTTAGCATGTCATGGAATTTGTATATCAAAATATCAGTCACGTATAACAGATGCTTTTCAATTATTCGGTAGTGATTTGATTGATATAAAGCTAAAATACCGCCAAATGAAGCCATTTTTTAATAAGCTACCATAGGCAGTAAGCTATATCGGCTGTCGAATCTTATTCAAAATCTATTATTATTATTATTATTATTATTATTATTATTATTATTATTATTATTATTATTATGGTCACTGAGAAACCATGAACTAAATCGGTAGTGGTCTCTGATAATTGTTTTCACAGCTAATAAAGTTATACCAATAAGTGTTTGCTATTTTCCAATGGGAAACATATTGCATCGAAATGAGGAATGGTCTTGCTTGCATTGAAAAACTAGATGGCGTAGAAATACCAATCTTGTAAACGTAGACGTGAGATTTTTTAGAATACATCAAATTTTTATTTGATTCGTAAGACTTGATATACGGTTTCAATTTGTGTGTGTGTGTGTGTGTGTGTGTGTGTGTGTGTGTGTGTGCATAATGAGAAGTCATGAATCTTAACTTAGCTATTTTACGTTTCTTTATTGCTGTCCAATCGAAACTACGTCTCCCATTTTAGCTATTGATTGGGGGGGGGGTAGGGGAAGGGGGGAAACATGAAATATTACAATGTATGGCACTGTAATGTATGTTTACATAGTTACGTCATGAGTGATCAACACGTTAATAAATGACATCTACAAAAATTATTCTTTTTCTAACTGTTAAACTGCTAACATTGCGGAAGGTAATCTAGATTTCTTAGTGCGATATCGCTGCACCATTCCATCAACATTTATGATAATGACAAAATTTGGTAGAATACCATGCAGGTGTTCCGACTGTATTTAGGTCGTGTGAATGTGCAAATAAATTAACAAACTTTAAGTTAAAATTATTTCTTTATAATTTGCGTATAACTATATATCAGACTTTTGACCTCCGCATGAAATCATTCTCGAATAAATCCCTTATACAACCAGATAATCATAACGTGCTACCATAAATAGCCGTACAGTGGAACATCATCACGTGCTACCATAAATAGCCGCACAGTGGAACATCATCACGAAGGAATATACACTTCAAGATTAATTACCTGCATTTAAGGCCTACGAATACTTTTAGCTGACTGATTTTCTTCAGCCATTATTTTAAATAATATCCGATTGCACTCGTACATCTTTCTATATTGTTTATCCAGCTAGTGATTAATTACAGCTAAGCCCATTGAGAATTGGTGACGCCATTCAAAATAATGCTTGCTATTGAATGATTTGTTCTTTCTAAACATTTGACTTTGGTTCGAGGTATTGGAAGTGGTCCATTCATCTTTTAAATCTAGTGCTATATTTTTCAAAAGGATTATCTCTGACCGGGTCAGATAATGATTTACGGTGAGCTCAATTGATATTACGAATTTACGAACCTCGGAGAGAGTGGCATGTGTAATTTGAGGTTAGTGTAATGTGAAGTTAATTGCATTTGCGTAAAGCACAGCGGAGAGAATTTTGGCATACCTCTAAGTTACCTTCATATAATTTGGCTGAAACATGTTTGTCTGTTGTAATTATAAACAGTGTACATGATCTAAGCATACAACTAACCAAAATAGTTGCTTCCATTTGCTAGAAACATCAGCCTGTATTGACTAGTCAATAGTCAATAGTCAATAGTATACTATCTTTAGCAGTTAATTAAAATGTGCTTGAAAATCAAGACTGAATAATGGTAAAATACAATATCTTTAACAGTTATTAAAATGAGAAAAACTAATTTTGCCAGACAAAACAATACCAGTTTCTGAAAATGTAACGAATGAGTTATCAGTTATATCAAATGTGAAAGAGTTATCGGCTCGTTGTTTGGACAGAAAGTTGATATGACCAAGTGGAGCTAGCGTTTGTTTTATAGATCGGTATATATACTGTATTTGAACCAAATTACTCCGATAAATCATGCACCAAAATAAAAGGAATTAATTGATTGAACAATACCTAATATATACAAGGTTTTTATAGCCCTTATAACCAGTAAGTAAAACCGGAAAAAATATTTTCTCTTTAAAAAATTAACCTTATGCACATTATAGAGTCCCACCTTAAATAAATATGAAACATTGTACAGTTTTTTCATATCATCATGTATGGTGTTCTCAGTAAAACAGTACATTAACAAAAATGTTATGCATGCAAAGTAACTAAATATGATTATGTTGCGATTATTTACACCAAGTTGCTTTGTTGCACTATTGTGTTTACAATGATCTGAATAATTAGGAAATTAGACATCTAAGAACACATGAGTAAAGTCAACTAAAATTCAACACTGTCTCATTAAATTAGACATCTAAGAACACATGAGTAAAGTAAACTAAAATTCAACACTGTCTCATTAAATTAGACATCTAAGAACACATGAGTAAAGTCAACTAAAATTCAACACTGTCTCATTAAATCAGACATCTAAGAACACATGAGTAAAGTCAACTAAAATTCAACACTGTCTCATTAAATTAGACATCTAAGAACACACGAGTAAAGTCAACTAAAATTCAACACTGTCTCAATAAATTAAATTAAATTAAATTTGAGAAACTTATGGTGAAAATGTTTATTTTCATTCATTTGTAATGAAATTAAAAAAAATAAATGACGACACAATAAATCTGCTTTCTTCCATGTTTTAGTGTTGTAAATATGAGGAAATATTTTACCTCGATTAACTTCAAATATTCAGTCCCTTTTCAGCCTGTAAATAGATTTAATGACGACTCATGAATAAGTGTGGAAAAATTCATCTTGATATACCGCTGCACCATTCCATCAATACATTTTAGGAGTCAACGTTTTGAAAGAATAGCGTCGAGGTGTTCCGACTGCACTGATCTCGTGCGGATTTTAAACAATAATTTAAGAAACTTTGAGTGAATGTTTTTCCTTTACAATCTCCGCATATCCGAATATATATCCTTTGACCTCTTCAACAACTCGTTATTGAACAGATCAAATTTTAAATGGTTAATTCCAGCCCCTTTAAAACAAGCTCTCTTAAATAGCCATACAATGGAACAGGCCCAGGAACTGAATATGTATTTCAGGAGTAATTACCTGAATTGAAAGGCTTGCTAATAGTTTTAGTTAATTGATTCTGATTAGTTATTATATAAATCATATCCAACTGCACTCAAACATCTCTCTAGAGTGTATATCCATCTAGTGATTGGTTAGAGCTAAGCCCTTCAAAAACTATCCGTTCGATACGTTAAAGAATATCGGCATGTAACATTATGAATCACCCGATACAAAGAGAGCAAATAAAAACCATTGACCGAACATTAAAACCAGCATAGCATGCAGCGACAACACTGATTCGTTATTTCCAATCGGTAGAATTGGTGACATCGTTACAAAATATACCTTGCAATTCAATAATTTGTTTTCTTAATGTTTCATATGGTTCGTGGCATGAAAGTCATTAGTTTATCTTTAAAATTTCGAGCCGAGGATTTTAAGGCACTCATGAAAAAGCGACTGATGAAGTGACAGGAAACATGTTAAGTTGTATCCAAAACCAGGTAGGAAAACTGGAGAAATTCTAAAATACGAAACAGTAGAGTGCCACCTTAAACCCAATAGGAATATTTCTGCAGTTGTGTTTCCTATTTTCATACCATCATGCATGTTGTTCTTCATCAAATGGTCAATAAGATTGACGTTAGGCATGACAATGAGATAAGTATGCCTGTTTTGGTCTTGCTTACATAATCTGCCATGTGGCAGTCATAATGGTGATATAGACGTATAGGAAAACAGGAGTAAAGTCAGCTTGCATTTAAAACTGTCGCATTAAGTGAAAAAGTTTGCTTTCATGAAACTGTAATAAATAAAGAAGCATAAAAGAATAAAGAAAATTTGCTTTCTTCCATATTCTAATGTTAGAAGAATATGCAAATATTTAACCGCTGATTTTAATTAACCAAATCTGTTCAGCCCTTATTCATATTGTAAACGTTAATAATGACATTTTAGGAATAATTGTGACAAATATAATTTTCATTTCTTTTATTAAAACATTGGTTGCTAGTTTGAGAAAAATGGACTCTGCATTTGTAGAAAAAAAACTCACTTTCGTCATGAAGGTGGGGGTGCTGGGCTTGTATGGGGCTTTGATATTAATGATTACTGGGGAAAACATTATAAATAGTCACAAGGATTAGTCAAAGATGATAATTAGTCAAAAGGATTAGTCAAAAAGCGTGAAATCAAACAATAATAACACATGTCGTTTTAATGGGACACTGCAGATACTGTAAGCTTTTTAGAGAGTGACAAAGGTGATGTTGTTTCCATTTGTAACATGCACAGTGGAGAGAATGTTGATATACATCTGTGTTACTTCTATGTAAAGTACCTAACATTTCTTTAGATGTTGTACGTGTTGTAAGCTAACTAAACTGACTGCTTTCATGCACTCAAAAAAATCAGACTGTATTAGTCTAATGTATGCTATCGTTAGCAGTTCTTAAAATAGGGAATACGAATTAGTTACATTAGACAAATAACAGTTTCTGAAAGTGCAATGATCAAATTACTAAATAAATACATTGTATTTGAAAAATGTTATTATTTCTGTTTTTCTAATTGACAGTATTTGAAAACAAATGTTATCAGTTGTTTCTTCGCAATTTACCCCTGAAGAAGTCCTGTTTTTGTATAGTTCCACATCAGATGTAAGGCAAAGCTATGTATTCATATTACTCTAAAATAAAGGGAATTAACTCTAAAATAAAGGGAATTAAAGCGATTTTAAGAACACCTAATTACACTAATCAATCATGTCCTAAAATAAAGGGAATTAAAGCGATTTTAAGAATACATAATTACGCTAATCAATCATACCCTAAACTAAAGGGAATTAAAGCGATTTTAAGAACACCTAATTACACTAATCAATCATATCCTAAAATAAAGGGAGTTAAAGCGATTTTAAGAACACCTAATTACACTAATCAATCATACCCTAAAATAAAGGGAATTAAAGCGATTTTAAGAATACCTAATTACACTAATCTATCATACCCTAAAATAAAGGGAATTAAAGCGATTTTAAGAATACCTAATTACACTAATCAATCATACCCTAAAATAGAGGGAATTAAAGCGATTTAAAGAACACCTAATTACACTAACCAAACATACCCTAAAATAAAGGGAATTAAAGTGATTTTATGAATACCTAATTACACTAATCTATCATACCCTAAAATAAAGGGAATTAAAGTGATTTTATGAATACCTAATTACACTAATCAATCATACTCTAAAATAAAGGGAATTAAAGTGATTTTATGAATACCTAATTACACTAATCTATCATACCCTAAAATAAAGGGAATTAAAGTGATTTTATGAATACCTAATTACACTAATCAATCATACTCTAAAATAAAGGGAATTAAAGCGATTTTTAATACTCATCATCATCAGTCTCTTGACCTAGTGTGGTCGTTGAGGCACTGTGCTGCTGATCATCTGACCAGTTCCCTCCACTTTTCTCGATCATGTGCCAGTGCCTGTGTCTCCGCAAAACTTTTCCTGGTCCATTTTGTGATGTCATCACTCCACTTTTTTCTCTGTCTACCTCTCCTTCTACCGCCTTGGACACTGCCCTGCAGTACTGTTGTTGATATATTGTTGGCTTTAGTGACATGGCCATACCATTTCAGCTTTCTCTTTTTCACAGTGGTGAGGTGATCTTCATAATGGACTACTTTGTGCTTGATGGTGTTACGCACTTCTTCATTTGTGATGTGGTCAATGTAAGAGATGCCAAGGATGGTTCTATAACATCTCATTTCAAGCGCATGTATTCTTCGTTGCAATTCTGCTGTCAGGGTCCAGGCCTCACATGAATAAAGAAGGATTGAGATGCCTAGTGCATAGTCTGATTTTAGTTTTCAGACAGATATTCTTGTCTCACCAGATGGGTCTTAGCTTTGACATAGCTGCCGTTGTTTGTGCTGCTCGTGAAAAAATTTCTGCTCTTGATCCCTCTTCCGTGATTATGGAACCAAGATATTTGAATTGGCCCACTGTTTCCAGTTCCCGTCCTCTGTCTTTAATCTTGGTTGAGATTTGTTAGCTACTATTTGTCATCAGCTTTGTCTTCTCGGCACTTATCTCCATGTCAAATCTGGAATATGTTTTATTCAGGTTCTTCACTAAGGTGGCAAGCTCATCTTCACTGCCTGCCTACCCATCAATGTCGTTTGCAAAGCGGAGGTTGGTGATGTTACGCCCTCCAATGCTGACTGTCCCAAAGTGGTTTTCCAGGGCTTCGCTCATGATGCGCTCTATGTAGATGTTGAATAGCGTGGATGACAGGAGACAGCCTTGCCGTACTCCAACTGTTGTCTTGAACCAGTCCCCCACAGAACCTTGAGCAGTTACTGCACTGGTGGCCTTGGCGTCCAGTTGCTTGATGGTGTTGGTCAACTTTTGATCCATGCTGTAATTCTTCATTGTTGCCCACAATGCTTCATGCAACACTCTCTCAAAAGCCTTTTTAAAATCTGTGCTTTTAAGTATTTTAAGAATACCTAAGACATGTATGGTCTTTGTTTTAAAATACTCAGTATAGCTAGTGACGAAAACGGGGGAAATTCCTTTTTTTAAATAAAAATGTAACCTTATGCAACATACGAAAATATTGAAGGCGATACTATCAATAATTGGGTTTGTATGTTTGTGTTATTGTATACCAATACTTAATCATAAGCAACAAGGCGTTTCCAAAATCAGACAACGTTAATTACAAAATATTACAGATGGTGATCATTTGAGTTTTGAAGACCAGCAAGATATCCAATCCAATCGGATAGCTAGCAAGCTTTCTGGATGGGTTCGTGGATGTTAAACATTTTTTCTACCATAAAGTTGAAGCCGACGATTAGGACAAGGGAGGTCACTTGTAACTATACAACTAAGGAATGCTGTTCACTGGAGATCTGAACCCATGACTAGTAGGCCCATAAGACATAGGCCAGTTACATATTCGGACCATACAAACTTAATTAAGAAATATCCACATAACGTACTACGCCTATTACCGAGTTGGCCTAGAAAATGGTCGGTCTTACCTTTCATAGTGTACTATGTAGTAACACTTATTGTTATTGAACAACAAATATCATTTCAAAACAAATTTTTTTTCTTCTTTCTTTTGATGATCGTTAACTTTGATCTTGTATAGCTTCGTAACACCTGTTGTTACTGAAAAAGAAACAAACATTGGGATTAGAGAACATCTTGGTCTAAGCTAGTAGACAAGAACAGGCCGAATTGGATTCAGGAAGTTATGTCACGTTTCATCTAAGACCGCATTTGCCATTTTAGTAAATCATAATACAGCAAATAATAATAATAATAATAATAATAATAATAATAATAATAATAATAATAATAATAATGATAATAATAATAATAATAAAATTAATAATAATAATGATAATAATAATAATAATACTATAATAATAATAATAATAATAATAATACAACAATAATAATATTAATAATAATAATAAGAAGAAGAAAAAGAAGAAGAATAAGAATAATAAGAATATTATTATTATTATTATTATTATTATTATTTTAGTAATATTATTATTAGTATTATTAATATTATTATTAATATTAATATTATTATTAATAATGATATTATTAGTATATTATTATTATTATTAGTAGTAGTAGTAGTAGTAGTAGTAGTAATTTTAGTAATATTATTAGTAGTATTATTAATATTATTATTAATAATAACAATATTATTATTATTATTATTATTATTATTATTATTATTAAAACAATAAAATTCTTTACATTTGTTTGCATTACAGATGTAAAGGATTTATATTTTTGAATTCTGATTCTGATGACATTCAGCTTTCTTATTGATTTTCTTGTCCTTGATCTTGCTCTTCTCGTGATAATGATCAGAAGAATAACATTAAACGAAACGTTTCTTTTTCTCTTCATGTTGAATAAATGTTTTATCTTGGAAGCTCAGCTTGTCAAATCAAAAATATCTCTATTAAATTAAGGAAAATAAATCATTGGCTTTTTATTAAATCTTTAAGACATTAGGGCTGTGACATGTGCAGCCTTAACTTTAAATATTAAATGGAAATATATGAGAAATTAAATATTTTATGAGCTTCGCCATAAATGAATGGTGTATGTTGAGAGAAGGCTGCGCTTGCAACACAAATGGTACATACGTTAAACACGTCCATTAGGAAAGCAAACCCCAAACTAAGTAATTTCTCGTGTTTGACAATGATATTCGCAATATAATAATTATTTTGCTGCCTTCAAAACTAATGTCAATTTAAATTTTATTTATGTATTTAAATTTTATTGTATCAAGCAACACTATTTTTATGCCGTTTGCATAAACTATTTTGACACATTTCTTCTTCAATACATCCATCGTCACGAGTACCTCAGTCTTAAATACATCCATCGTCATGAGTACCTCAGTCTTCAATACATCCATCGTCATGAGTACCTCAGTCTTCAAGACATCCATCGTCACGAGTACCTCAGTCTTCAAGACATCCATCGTCACGAGTACCTCAGTCTTCAATACATCCATCGTCATGAGTACCTCAGTCTTCAATACATCCATCGTCATGAGTACCTCAGTCTTCAATACATCCATTGTCATGAATACCTCAGTCTTCAATACATCCATCGTCATGAGTACCTCAGTCTTCAATACATCCATCGTCACGAGTACCCCAGTCTTCAATACATCCATCGTCACGAGTACCTCAGTCTTCAATACATCCATCGTCATGAGTACCTCAGTCTTCAATACATCCATCGTAATGAGTACCTCAGTCTTCAATACATCCATCGTCATGAATACCTCAGTCTTCAAGACATCCATCGTCACGAGTACCTCAGTCTTCAATACATCCATCGTCATGAGTACCTCAGTCTTCAATACATCCATCGTCACGAGTACCTCAGTTTTCAATACATACATTGTCATGAGTACCTCAGTCTTCTTCAATACATCCATCGTCATGAGTACCTCAGTCTTCAATACATCCATCGTCATGAGTACCTCAGTCTTCAATACATCCATCGTCACGAGTACCTCAGTCTTCAATACATCCATCGTCATGAGTACCTCAGTCTTCAATACATCCATCGTCACGAGTACCTCAGTCTTCAAATTATGTTTCTGACTGGTCATGCGTAGATCTCTCTTCAAGTTACATTTCTATTTGGCATGTGCCTTGATGTGGTCATGCTTATCTCTGTCTTCAGTTTACGTGTCTGGTTGGCATGTGGTCATGCTTATCTCTGTCTTCAATTTACGTTTATATTTGGTATGTGTTCATGCTTATCTCTGTCTTCAATTTACATTTCTATTTGGCATTTGGTCATGCGTATATCTGTCTTCAGTTTACGTCTATATTTGGTATGTGGTCATGCGTATCACTGTCGTCAATTTTCTTTTCGATTTGGTTAGTGGTCATGCGTATCTCAGTCTTCAATTTACATTTCTATTTGGCATGTGGTCATGCGTATATCTGTCTTCAATTTACGTCTATATTTGGTATGTGGTCATGCGTAGATCTGTCTTCAATTTACGTTTCTTTTAGGCATGTGATCATGCGTATATCTGGCTTCAATTTACATTTCTGTTTGGTATGTGGTCATGCGTAGATCTGTCTTTAATTTTCATTTCGATTTGGGATGTGGTAATGTGTATCTCAGTCTTCAATTTACGTTTCTATTAGACATGTGGTCATGCGTATATCTGTCTTCAATTTACATTTCTATTTGATATGTGGGCATGCTTATCTCTGTCTTCAATTTACGTCTATATTTGGTATGTGGGCATGCGTAGATCTGTCTTCAATTTACGTCTATATTTGGTATGTGGGCATGCGTAGATCACGTGTCCGTTCTCAGAGTGATTAAGACCATTTAAAAACAGTTACTTCAAAAATCAGACATGCGCTTTTCCAGCATTTGTGAAGAACCATTGCTGTAAGGATGCCAGAAGCATCACCGAGATCGTATTTACAATCGGATTTTAGCCACACTACGTCATTTGATACTGAAAGTCCCAGTAACAAAAGATAAGAAGTCTCAGAACTGTCGTTAATAAAATAGACCAATAAAAACCATTGATTATAAATACACAAAAACGGCATTAGTCAACCTTTTTTTCTAACCCTGATAGTTCCATCATTGTTATTTTATTATATGCTTCCGTTTATCTCTGAAAACAATGCTAGTTAAATACTATGCTGGATGCTCTATCGATTATATTTGTCTTAATGTATTTATTTTTTCTATCAGTTTCTTATCGACCTTTTTTTTAAATTTCCTCACTAATTCATCTGTAGGTCATGGTTTGCAATGATCACTTAGTCAAATCAGCTAGAAAACATGTATTTGGCATGCTACTGATTATACCGCTGATACAATTCATGTATTTTTTTACTCTTGGTGAAAGACGCCAGCTGACAGTGGTGAATTATGATTATGAACACATTACTCTTTATTATAAAAAAAATTGCAAGCCTCTGAGTAATACAGAATAATTAACATGTTAAAGTTCCAATGATGTTCCATCTCCTTTGAAAGGCCAATGATACCCTAAGATTAATACTTACTTTTTCCGCTTGATATTTTCTCAATACGAGCTCCATTGTACAATGTATTATGTCATTGTACAATGTATTATGTCCATTGTACAATGTATTATGTCCATTGTACAATGTATTATGTCCATTGTACAATGTATTATGTCATTGTACAATGTATTATGTCCATTGTACAATGTATTATGTCCATTGTACAATGTATTATGTCCATTATACAATGTATTATGTCCTTTATACAATGTATTATGTCCATTGTACAATGTATTATGTCCATTGTACAATGTATTATGTCCATTGTACAATGTATTATGTCATTGTACAATGTATTATGTCCATTGTACAATGTATTATGTCCATTGTACAATGTATTATGTCCTTTGTACAATGTATTATGTCCTTTGTACAATGTTTTATGTCCATTGTACAATGTATTATGTCCTTTGTACAATGTATTATGTCCTTTGTACAATGTATTATGTCCATTGTACAATGTATTATGTCCTTTGTACAATGTATTATGTCCTTTGTACAATGTATTATGTCCATTGTACAATGTATTATGTCCTTTGTACAATGTGTTATGTCCTTTGTACAATGTATTATATCCTTTGTACAATGAATTATGTCCATTGTGCAGCATACATTAACTGCATTTTTTCTATATGGTTCTGATAGTTATTTGGAGTGATAGCAAATACGTTTTAATGTCTATATTAAATGTGATGACAAATACGTTTTAATGTCTATAATAAATGTGATAACAAATACGTTTTAATGTCATTATTAAACGTGAAGAAGCTGCACCAAATTCAGCATGGCAGTAAAGTAAGAGGGCACGTGACCCTAGTGATGATTCTGAGGCATCTCAACAGAAGACTGACTAAAATTGTCCATATATGGATGTATTCGACAGAGTTCAAGCCTACTTAACAAATTCATCCCCATAACAGTAAGAGATCATCATACGTTGACTTTTATAGGTGAAATATGTACATGAAATGGCCCCTGAAAGCCTAGCCAAGGTCAACCCGTACGGTATATTGGCGAAACCATGACATCAGAAAATGAATGAACAGCCACAACGCACATTCGCAATAAAAAAATGAACAGCCACAATGCACATTCGCAATAAAATAAATGAACAGCCACAATGCACATTCGCAATAAAATAAATGAATAGCCACAATGCACATTCAGAATAAAATAAATGAACAGCCACAATGCACATTCACAATAAAATAAATGAATAGCCACAATGCACATTCGCAATAAAATAAATGAATAGCCACAATGCACATTCACAATAAAATAAATGAATAGCCACAATGCACATTCGCAATAAAATAAATGAACAGCCACAATGCACATTCACAATAAAATAAATGAATAGCCACAATGCACATTCACAATAAAATAAATGGTCACAATGCACATTCGCAATAAAATAAATGAACAGCCACAATGCAATTTCACAATAGAATAAATTTTACCAGCAATAACACTTTATTGAATTCCAGTAAACTCCACTGAGAACTTTAAAGTTGAGCTAACCAAGGTGGATTGATCTAGCACAACTATACACATGTTGCTTTTGTTGTCGTAGGGTTTAACGCCATTTTTCAGCACAAGATAGGCTATACATTGCGGCCCTTATTATTGGTGGAGGAAGAACGCGGGAAAAACCCGGAAAAAACCAACGACCCACGAGAAGCTAGAGGCATTTTCTCACATAACTACATTAGCCGAATCTTAGACTCGACTCAACGCAGACAGAGGTGAGATGGCAGTGATCCGTAACGGATAGTGCTTTAGACAACTCGGACACTCGGGGCCTCTTGACAACCTGTAGATTGAATCTACCACGTGTGGACCGATCTAGTACAACTGTACTGTGTAATTTGAATCTAACACGTGTGGACTGATCTAGTACAATTGTACTGTGAGAATATGTAGATTGAATATAACCATGTGTTTGTTTACCTTCACTGAACACGGGATTGTGTATTGCAGATCTTTCATTGCCACTTTGTGTTCTGTGTATCATACACTATATATATTGATACAGCTGTTAAAAGTCTGTGTTTCCCCGCAGATAACAATGTGACACGCTTCTGTTTCTGGCCATAGACAATTAGTACATTTATCAATATAGTCAAGACTGTTATGGCGATGTTCTGACCTGTACTACGCTGTAGTTTCCTAAGTGGTGGGAATTTTTGACGATCATTTTATGAATCTCTGCCATCTTTGGTCCAACCAAATTGAATAAAGGATCATATACGATTCAAGGAAAGCAAAATGGTGGACACAATAAGCCTTCCATATGTAGCCAAAGATGATGAAAGGAAGCAAGATGGTGGACACCAGAAACCTTCCAAATGTAGCCAAAGATGATGCAACGAAGCAAGATGGCGGACACAGAAACCTTCCAATTGCAGCCAGAGATGATGAAATGAAGCAAGATGATTGACACGAGAAAGCTTCCAGTTGTAGCCAAATATGATGAAATGAAGCAAGATGGTGGACACAAGAAAGCTTCCAGTTGTAGCCAAATATGATGAAATGAAGCAAGATGGTGGACACAAGAAATTTCCAAATGTAGCCAAAGATGACGAATTGAAACAAGATTTTTGACACAATAAACCTTCCAATTGTAGCCAAAGATGATGAAATAAAGCAAGATGGCGAACACACAAAAAAACATCCAGTTGTTGCCAAAGATTACGAAGCAAGCAAGATGATGGACACAAAAAAAACTTCCAGTTATAGCCAAAGATGATGAAATGAAGCATAATGGTGAACACAATAAACTTTCCAATTGTAGCTAAAAATGACGAAATAAAGCAAGATGAATATTTATCTTCCAATTCATCATGTATTTTCATGTAAAGAATGCCATCTGTTTGGTTTGTCCGTTTCTTGGTTAGAACATACACCTTTCGTCGGTCAAACACTCTGGAAAGAATATCTTACAAAAGACTTAAACTGTGCAAACTTGTATATTTATCGTAACTTGTATATCTCTCGTAACTTGTAGATCTCTCGTAATTGTATATCTCTCTAACTTGTATATCTCTCTAACTTGTATATCTCTCGTAACTTGTATATCTCTCTAACTTGTATATCTCTCGTAAATTGTATATCTCTCGTAACATGTATATCTCTCGTAACTGCATCAACACTGTTTCCTCTAGGCGAATTCTTGTTTAATTTTGTTATTTTCATATTGTAATTTACTACGAAGAAAGCCTTTGCACTTCACTGTTCTCAACGACAACCTGTACTTCGGCGTCAGCTTACTTTCATGTGGGCACTTTCTTGTTTACATTCTGAATATTAATGGCGTAATTTGCAACGGAGAACAAGGTTAAATATTCATCTGAAAATCGAGCTTTTAATCCATCTATCACAACGATAATATAACAAGCAAATTAAACGTGAATTCACTCTTAACAGATTGTCACGTACATTGTTTTCTATTATGTATATCTATGCAGTAAAATACAATATCTAGTATTTATATAAACGTGGCAACATATTAACGTAATTGTTTGTCTCGATTAATTGATTAATTGGCTTTCTTGTTATAGAATTAGCCTCTCTTTCTGGTTACAAACATACCTGTCTAAATGTCATTGTATCTAACACCATGAGGAAAGTTCACAAATTGAAAATGTGCGAGATATAGCAATGAATTAGAAGGCTCCGTATGCGTGTGCGTGACAATACTACTAAAAACTGGTTTTGTTTACGAAATGATACAATTGGTCACAAATGAGATTACCACCGCGACAACATTTATTGAGATTCAGATAGCGGAAATAGCTCTATTCGTACGTGTTTATGTGTTCATGTCCCAAATGAATACTTTGAAATGTGTAATCAATTCTGACATCTGACATTAGTATACTTTATATAAATTATAATTAATATACTTAATTAATTAATATATAATTAGTATACTTTAATTTATCATTGTCTAATGACATAGCTTCATATTGCATAGCGATTTCATTTTAATCTGTAAGATAATTCAATGTGCTTCATACTTTATAAAATTGCAGGTTTGGATAATTAGACATAAACATCGACGGCGTGGTGTTTCAACCAAGGATATCTACCATTTGTAGATAATGAGAAACAACTTTACGAAACTATGACTTTCATATGTCAATTCTTTATAATGTAGGGTTTCTGGTTGATATCTATCAACATATACGATATATTAGGGTTTCTGGTTGATATATATCAATAATAATAATAATAATAATAATAATAATAATAATAATAATAGTAATAGTAATAATAATGACTTTGTATAATCTTTAGAAGCTCTAAGAGCTTCATAACATTTATAATGATATGACTACACTACAGAAAAACAAAAAACAAAAACTATGAAATTGGAAAACATAAAACATGCTGAAAACATTTAAGGTACAAAACATGATTAGGTCTCTAAGTTTCATACTACAGTCGAAAAAGGTGAGTTTTAAGAGCACTCTTAAAAGACCACATCGCAGGGCCTTGGTATGCATAAAAACGTTGTCCATATGACTTCGTTTTCAAAATGGGAACAATGAGTATACGATTGTCAGAAGAGAGGCTTCAGTATCGTGTTGGTGCATACACATGGGTGAGGCCGGATAGATATGTTGGACTGGAATCTGTCAGTGAAACGTAACACAGAACGAATTTTGTGTTTGATTCTGTATCGAATGGATAGCCAGTTTAGGGTACAGAGCAGTGGGGAGGTGTGTTCTGATCGAGGTACTCTAAAGACTCTTATTCGAGCAGCTGTGTTTTGAACTTTCTGAGAATCTAGACATCAACAAAGTCCACTTGTTGTCATATATAGACAAGGATACTTATATTACAAACTACAATCAGCCAGGTGTTGTCACACTTGTTGTCATATATAGACAAAGATACTTATATTACAAACCACAATCAGAGCCAGGTGTTGTCACACATAAACGGCACTGCTAAGAGAAAATGTCAAAAGTCACTTGTTGTCACATATAGACAATGCTACTTAGACTAGAAAGAATAAAGTTGTATTGTTGTCACAATTAGAAACAGCAAAGCCATTTGTAATTCTACACAGACAACAAGAAATGTCACTTAAGATGTGTCTGTCCCGAGTACTAAATTCTATATTTCTTTTTGTGATTAAAAAAAACTGCTTTATATTTCCAAAATTGCGTTATGTTTAATTATGCATGTATTCAATTCCTTATCCGAATTTCAAATCATCTTCAACAGTTTCAAATACATACAACTGTGACCATAACCCAATAAACAAAGCGGAAACTCAATTACGAAAAATCAACTGAAACAATTGTGATAATTGGCAATACAAACATTTTCTCATTTTGGTAGTCAATAGTCTTATTGTAAATATTGAATATCTCAACATAGATACACCGTGAAAACATACGTCATCAACACATTTATTTCTTTACATTCCTTTGTGAAATTTGTACTATAGACGTTTAGATATTTCATAGACCAACTATCTAGTGACAGTCGCTCTGGTTAATGTTATGTTATTTTCTTTCTTTTCTCTGCTTCACTAAATTCATTGTCGATAATAGTTATCCTGGTAAACAGCATATATTTGGGTATTTGTAAAACTCTATTAAAATTTTGACTGATCTCATTTTCTTTTTGCGAAACCAGAGTTCCTTTTGTTTGTTTTTCTCTTCATGTATTTGGGCAGTACAAATTTATTACTGATATCATGTCATTGTTCTGAAGTCGGAGTTCTTTTTGTTTGTTTTTCTCTTCATGTTCCTAAATTCATTGTTAAGTACTTTTACAGTTTTATTAACAATTTTGCCATAATTGTTAATAACACGTGACATTTCAGCGTTTAAGATTTATACCCAACGGCATGGACCCTTAACTTTTTGTGTTGAAAGGTGAATTTATCTTTGGTCTCTCCATGTGCACATGCAGTTGCTTTCATAGCCATGTAATCATTTAACAATATATTTAATTCTGATCATCTGGACAGATGTTAATGTACAGCCATGTAATCATTTATTGATTTCTGTAATTCTGATCATCTGGACAGATGCTAATGTATAGCCATGTAATCATTTATTGATTTCTGTAATTCTGATCATCTGGACAGATGCTAATGGGTTGGCACTGTAAAGATCATGCAACGTAAAGGCGTCTTCTAATGCTGGACTAAATTGCGACCTTTATATGATAACTGTCTGGTATTTAACTAACCGCGATTTTGTGACAAATATGGATAAAATGCTGGTCGTCCTATTGACAAAAAGTTTTTGAATGCTATTGTTAGAGTATAAAATAACACCAATGGAATAAATATTTAATAATTTTATATATTTTACTTGCCAGTAGTAACATTGACATAGTTTCCGCCATGGTATTGATTGGACCTCTACTAAATATATTAACATGTCTTGCTGTATGTCATACATATCAGTACCTAACTGGTTGTCCCTCCTCCGACGGTCGTGTCATTATTTTAATTGTTAAGTATAGCTGATTGTTATTTAAACAAGATTTCAAATATTTTGAATTGTCTTCATTAAATATGGTTCAACATCGATGAGAAATTAATAGCATTCATGATTATTACCGCCCTTAAATCTATACTAACTTATGCTTCTTTTCAATGAAAGTGTTTTCCCTTACAGGTTGAAATTCTATATATTCATAAAATTCTCTGCCTTTTATGAAAGGATAAAGGTTTGGCTGTGCTATTTTTTTAATATCATAAAACCCGTTTGTATGTAACAACTGAACTGCATTCGTTATACATCAAACGTTTTGTGAACAGCTACGTCACTTCCGTTAAAGGTTGTTCGTTACGTTTCACACTTTGTTTGAACAGCTACGTCACTCAAGTGTAAGGTTGTGATTGCAATGACTATGTATTAAAGATCTGGATGTCATTGATTGTGTATTAAAGATCTGGATTTCAATGACTATGTATTAAAGATCTGGATTTCGATGACTATGTATTAAAGATCTGGATTTCAATGACTATGTATTAAAGATCTGGATTTCGATGACTATGTATTAAAGATCTGGATTTCGATGACTATGTATTAAAGATCTGGATTTCAATGACTATGTATTAAAGATCTGGATTTCAATGACTATGTATTAAAGATCTGAATTTCGATGACTATGTATTAAAGATCTGGATTTCGATGACTATGTATTAAAGATCTGGATTTCGATGACTATGTATTAAAGATCTGAATTTCGATGACTGTATTAAAGATCTGGATTTCGATGACTATGTATTAAAGATCTGGATTTCAATGACTATGTATTAAAGATCTGGATTTCAATGACTATGTATTAAAGATCTGGATTTCGATGACTATGTATTAAAGATCTGGATTTTAATGACTATGTATTAAAGATCTGGATTTCAATGACTATGTATTAAAGATCTGGATTTCGATGACTATGTATTAAAGATCTCGATTTCAATGACTATGTATTAAAGATCTGGATTTCGATGACTGTGTATTAAAGATCTGGATTTCAATGACTATGTATGAAAGATCTGGATTTCGATGACTATGTATTAAAGATCTATATTTCGATGACTATGTATTAAAGATCTGGATTTCGATGACTATGTATTAAAGATCTGGATGTCGATGACTATGCATTAAAGATCTGGATTTCAATGACTATGTATTAAAGATCTGGATGTCGATGACTATGTATTAAAGATCTGGATTTCGATGACTATGTATTAAAGATATGGATTTCGATGACTATGTATTAAAGATCTATATTTCGATGACTATGTATTAAAGATCTGGATTTCGATGACTATGTATTAAAGATCTGGATGTCGATGACTATGTATTAAAGATCTGGATTTCGATGACTATGTATTAAATATCTGGATTTCGATGACTATGTATCAAAGATATGGATTTCGATGACTGTGTATTAAAGATCTGGATTTCAATGACTGTGTATTAAAGATCTGCATTTCAATGACTGTGTATTAAAGATCTGGATTTCAATGACTATGTATTAAAGATCTGGATTTCAATGACTATGTATTAAAGATCTGGATTTCAATGACTATGTATTAAAGATCTGGATTTCGATGACTATGTATCAAAGATCTGGATTTCGATGACTATGTATTAAAGATCTGGATTTCGATGACTATGTATTAAAGATCTGGATTTCGATGACTATGTATTAAAGATCTGGATTTCAACATTATTTTAGTTTTTTGTGTTCTGTGAGTGGGATTAAACAGGTTTAAAGTTTATTTTATGATCATTGAAGATATTTCAACAATGTTTTAAATTCTTTATTATCAGAGTGAGTATATTTCAACACTGTTTTAAGTTTTGTTATTATCAGTGAGTATTTGTCAACATTGTTTTAAATTATTTATTATTTGTGAGTATATTTCAACAATGTTTAAAATTTTTATCATTAGTAAGTATATTTCAACAATGTTTTAAATTAAAAATGATTACCGAGTATATTTCAAAATGTTTTAAATGTTTATGATTAGTGAGTATATTTCAACAATGTTTTAAATTCAAATTGATTACGGAGTATATTTCAACATTGTATTTAATTCTTTATGATTTGTGAGTATATTTTAACAATGTTTTTATTTCGTTATGATCTGTGAGTATATTTTAACATTGTTTTTAATTTTTTGAGATTTGTGAGTATATTTAAACATTGTTATTAATTCTTTATGATTTGTGAGTATATTTCAACATTGCTTTAAATTCTTTATGATTTTTGAGTATATTTTAACGTTGTTTTAAATTTTCTATGATTTGTGAGCATATTTTAACATTGTTTTTAATGTTTTATGATTAGTGAGCATATTTCAACATTGTTTTAATTATGATTTGTGAGTATATTTCGACTTTGTTTTAAATTATACTTCAGGATATATTTAATATCAATCCTTTTGTGATTTATGTTACTTTACGTTTATTTCTCTCTCTCTCTCTCTCTCTCTATAGAGAGAGAGAGAGAGAGAGAGAGAGAGAGAGAGAGAGAGAGAGAGAGAGAGAGAGGTACATACAGACAGACAAATATTATAATATCTGGTACTTACTAATCTCACGTCGTGGATATATTGCTAATCATTTTACTAATCTCACGTCGTGGATATATTGCTAATCATTTTACTAATCTCACGTCGTGGATATATTGCTAATCATTTTACTAATCTCACGTCGTGGATATATTGCTAATCATTTTACTGATACTATAAAGACATTTCCCAGTAGTAGGGTCAATAAATTACGAGATTTATCACTGCTGGTGTTTCGTTTGTTGTATTGTGCCGTTTTTTATCTAATGACACTATCGACATAAATGTATATATGGTATGCATTTGGGCAGGTTTTTGTTGAGGTTGAGGAGACTGTATTTTGTTAAGGTTGATGAATTCATGATTTTTGTTGAGGAGGAGCATTTGGTTGTCGTGGTAACATAATACATATTTATGTAGAGCTTGCCGTTAACTCCCAGTATTACATTTGAATTCTTACAGAAGACCCACCCTTGCTCGTTTTTGTTAGAACCTAAAGTAGTGATAGAGAGTATTATGCTTTCTCTAGACTGGTACTCCATTTCCCCTCTAGTCCATCCACTTCTGCCTCCGTTCTCTATTTTTCTCGTCTCCCACATGTACTAGGGTCCTACAGCTTCTCTGGTCCCTACAAGCTTCAACTATGATAGCAAACTGTATTGCACGTTGGGTTTAACGGAGAATTTATATTCATTTACTTTAATTAATCAACACTGTTGATATATTCAAATATTATTGCTGATGTAAAGTTCTATAAAACGCTTTTGTTTCATTGGAAACAACATAATCGAAATTGTTATTGTTTTGCAGATCAAAACTATCCACCCCCACCCCTAAAATTACAACTATCACATTTACGTGCCAAAATCTAACTTGAATACTTTCATGTTATTGTCGTGGTTGGACAACATTAGTTGAGATTTATTCGTTTACCTGAATTTTCGGGAATGGACAATGTTAGGTGAGATTTGTTGTTTTACCTGCCTTTTCGGGAATGGAAATCATTAGGTGAGATTTACTTTTTTAAAATTATTTTTACCTGATTTTTTTAGCTGATTTTTACCTGATTTATTTTTTACCTGCCTATTCGGGAATATGCGCTACGTATAGCGATATAACTCTTTTTTTTCTCCAACAAATGTGTATCATTTTTATGAAATATCCAGACTGGATTTTAAAATCACCTTAGTATTGATAATATATTTAATTATTCTTACTCACACATAAAGCCATTCTAGTTCACATGTCATTCTAGTTCACATGTCAGAGTTATAACTGATGTAGGAGTTTACGACGCAATCAACTATGGACGTGATTGGTGGTATTTGCTACGGAAATGTCCGGAAATCGAATAATGATGCCACGGAAATGTCCGGAAATCGAATAACGATGGGCTTCGTAAATAAACTCCGATAACAACTCAATTTACTATAAAGTCTCTACATTTTTTTTATCAGTACTGAACGTTCTACAGCGTACAAATCAATAGAAGCATGTGTTAATCGAAACTGTCTTCAAAGATCACCTCACGGTGAAGTTCTTGTCATAGGTTCATCTGAACTGTAAACAAAGCAATGTGCAATGGAACAAAGATTTCACTTTCGGATCAGCACCAAGCCTTATTACTCACCGTGTACTGTCCCTGAAATACACAAAGACAAACAAAATTACACAGACCACTACACCATAAGTTCACATCCTAAAGAATAGATAAATTACCTTTAAATCCATAATAAGAATGTCTAATTCTAACCCTAGTATCACAACCAACAGAAGACAGAGAATAATGCCCTAAAATAGACTGGTACTACATTTGTGGGTACTGAACTGGGATCTGATTCGAAATGATAATGTAGACCCAGTCTGTGATCCTACAAAGAATTTAACATACAACTTAAGACAAAGAAGTTTTACAAATTTTTTAGGCTACTGTGTGAAGATTGAACTCAATTAATCCTTATCGCAGTGAAGGTAATTTAATCAATTAATTATGCAAGTTGTTTTCCCCCTCTTCCTCCTCCTCATCCTCCTCCTCCTACTACTACTACTAACAGCAACACCTACAACAACTACAACTATCCACTTACGTGGAATAAAAATAGAAGTAAAAATGTCGTCTACAAAGCCAACCTATCAGAAGAGTCTATACGATGATCTTCATTATGAGCATTATCTCGTACTGAACATTATCTCGTAATCAGCATGCTCCCGTACATAGCATTATACTGTACTAAGCATTATCCCGTACAGAGTATTATCCCGTACAGAAAATTATCTTGTACGGAGCATTATCCCGTACAGAGCATTATACTGTACAGAGCATTATCCTGTACTAAGAATTTGTTCGTACAGAGCATTATACTGTACTATGCATTACCCCGTACAGAGCATTATCCCATACAGAGCATTATACTGTACTAAGCATTATCACGTACAGAACATTATCCTGTACCAGAGGCGTAGCTAGAGTGTTTGGCGCTCGGGGACAATATTCATTCTCCCCCTCCACCTCAACTCTGAAACCCATTATTTTCATCAATAAAATCACCATTACCCGTTACAACCAATTTCAAAGCCCATTTTGGCGCCCCCACTAGTATGGCGCCCGGGGACATATGTACCCCCCTGCCACCCCTCAACCCCAGCTACGCCTCTGTCCTGTACTAACCATTATTTCGTACTAAGCGTTGTACCGTACATAGCATTATCCCGTACAGAGCATTATATATACACCTTCGACTCCCATTTGCATGTTCCACTAAGTGCGTTTCCTGTACGTATATTTGAACCCAATATAAGTGAGGTAACGGTGGGAATAAAGTGCAGACTGTATACGATTCTGTGCCATTAAAGGTAATTTGTAATAGACTGGAACAGAATGTTAAGATAATTGTGAAAAATAATGAGCGAAAAAGGAACAGCATCGGTTCCGCACAATACAATTTGTAGTTGAGTCGGTCGCGAAAATAGGTTTAACTATCTGCTGAAAATAGTTATCGTTAATTAAAATGTCAGAAAATCTTTCTGATTTACAGCTATTGTCATTCTTGCAAGTCTATCCCGACTTGCGTTCTTAAATTATGGTTTACTTTCAATACTTCTAAGAAAAACAATCTTTAATTTGACGTGCGGGATGTAGTATATCATTTGACATACACGTAATGTAATAGATAGGAAATGAGTACATGCCTTATAACCATGCCAACCGAGTTCTAGAAAAAAAATTAATTGCAATTTGTATCCCAATATTATTTGTACATGTTTTAGTTGTGCTAGCTTTAACTTTTATGTATTTGTCTATACTTTGCAAGCGTTTAAAAAAACCAATGTAATAAACGCAACCAACGAAAATTGAAAGTAGCAAGTCTTTAAAATTCAAAGGAAATAAACGAAACCAATGAAAATTGAAATTAGCATGCTGTTTCTGTTGACAAATATGTTTGCGTACCTTTCTTACATGCATACACACACACACACACACATATATATATATATATATATATATATATATATATATATATATATATATATATATATATATATATATATATATATATATATATCTGTGGAAGAGTGAACGACTCGTTTCTTGTGTCAGCAAGGCAAACTAAACAACAGCTTTTTTCAATTCATTAATTAATGAACACGCGAAAATAATGTATACACTAATGTTTCATTAAATAATGAACACGCTAAAATAATGTATACACTAATGTTTATAATGTATACCTTCACTTTTGGACCACATTTAGTTAACTCAATACGAAAAGTTATATTTTAGAATACTTAGTTTATTTCTGTAGAAGAGCACTTTATTCGACTTTACACTTAAGAAGCTAAAGTAAAGCTATTTGGATACTCTGACGCCATTTTTATTTTAATTGTGTACATGATGCCTTTAATCAAATCTTTATCGAGATAAACTTTTGAGATCTTTATAGAGATAAAATAGCTTTTGAGATCTTTATAGAGATAGAATATAGCATTTGAGATCTTTTAATAAATATTCAACACTTGTTGATCATCTTAGAAAGGCATGGCCGCATTTGTTTGCTTGCGTTCTGTCTGTTATAATGGATAACATGACTAGTTTGCTTGCGTTCCCTCTGTTATAATGCATAACATGACAATTTTTCTTGCGCTCTGTCTGTTTTTTTATATCTGTTATTATGGATAACAAGATATTTTTTTATTGTGTTCCGTCTGTTCCGTTATGTCTGTTATAATGGATAACTTGACAGTTTTGCTTGTGTTCTATATGTTATAATGGATCACATGACATTTTTGATTGCGTTCTGTCTGTTATGTTCTACCTATTATAAGGGATAACTAGACATTTTTGATTGTGTTCTATCTGTTTTAGTGGATAACTTGACAGTTTTTCTTGTGATCTATCTGTTACAGTGGATAACTTGACAGTTTTTCTTGTGTTCTATATGCTATAATGGATAACTTGACAGTTTTTCTTGTGTTCTATATGTTATAATGGATCATGTGACAATGTTTATTGAGTTCTGTCTGTTATAATGGATAACATGACAATTTTGTTTGCATTCTGTCTGTTAAGTTCTGTCTGTTATAATAGATAACATGACTTGTTTGTTTGCGTTCTGTCTGTTATAATTGATAACATGACAATTTTGCTTGCGTTCTGTCTGTTATGTTATATCTGCTATTGGATAACATAACAGTTTTGATTGTGTTCTGTCTATTACAGTGGATAACTTAACAGTTTTGATTGTGTTCTATATGTTATAATGGGTCACATGACAATTTTGCTTGAGTTATGTCTGTTATAATGGACAACATGACAATTTTGCTTGCGTTCTGCCTGTTATGTTCTATCTGTTGTAATGGATAACATGATATTTATGCTTGCGTTATGTCTGTTATAATAGATAACATGACTTGTTTGCTTGCGTTCTGTCTGTTATGTTCTGTCTGCTATAATGGATAACATGACAATTTTGTTTGCGTTGTGTATGTTAAAGTCTGTCTGTAATAATGGATGACATGATATTTTTGCTAGCGTTCTATCTGTTACAATGGATAAGTTGACAGTATTGCTTGTGTTCTTTATGTTATAATGGATCACATGACATTTTGCTTGCTTTCTGTATGTTTCAATTGATAACCTAACAGCTTTGCTAGCGTTCTATCTCTTACATCGGATAGCATGACATTTTCGGTTTTGCACGCGTTCTGCCTGTTATGTTCTGTCTGTTTTTGCTCGCACTTAATATGTTGCAATGGCTAACATAAGTTTCCGTGTAGTTCAGAATTACTATTTTCCTCCATCTGGTCCAGAAATACGCACTATGCTTATCTAGTCCAGAATTACACCATATGCTTATCTAGCCCAGATTTACACTCTATATTTATCTAGTCCAGAATTACACTTATGCTTATCTAGTCCAGAATTAAACTCGATATTTTTCTAGTCCAGAACTACATCCTATGCTTATCCAGTCCAGAATTACACCTTATGCTTATCTAGTCCAGATTTACACTCTATGTTTATCTAGTCCAGAATTACACTTATGCTTATCTAGTCCAGAATTAAACTCGATATTTTTCTAGTCCAGAATTACACCTTATGCTTATCTAGTCCAGATTTACACTCTATGTTTATCTAGTCCAGAATTACACTTATGCTTATCTAGTCCAGAATTACACTCTATATTTATCTCGTCCAGAATTACACTCGATATTTTTCTAGTCCAGAATTACGACTTATGCTTATCTAGTGCAGAATTGCACTCTATATTTATCTATTCCAGAAATACACCCTACGATTATCTAGTCCATAACTACGCCCTCTGATTTTCTAGTACAAAATTACACTCTATATGTATCTAATCCAGAATTACACTATATGAATCTAGTCCAGCATTACGCCTTATGCTTATCTAGTCAAGAATTACATCATATGCTCATCTATTCCAGAATTACACTCTATATTTATCTAGTCCAGAATTGAACCCTATGCTTATCTAGTCCAGAATTACACCATATGCTTATATAGATTAAAATTAGACTCCGTATTTATCTAGTCCAGAATTACAGCGTATATTTATCTAGTCCAGAATTGCACCGTATATTTATCTAGTCCAGAATAACACTCTATGCCTATCTAGTCCAGAATTACACCCTATGCTTATCTAGTCCAGAACTACGCCCTCTGATTATCAAGACCAGAAGTACACTCTATATTGATCTAATCCAGAATTACACTCTGTATTTATGTAGTCCAGAATTACACCGTATATTTATCTAGTCCAGAATTACACCGTATATTTATCTACTCCATACTAACACCTTATACCTATGTTGTCTAGAATTACACTCGATATTTATCTAGTCTTGAATTACACTCGATATTTATCTAGTCTAGAATTACACTCGATATTTATCTAGTCTAGAATTACACTCGATATTTATCTAGTCTAGAATTACACTCGATATTTATCTAGCCAAGAACTACGCCCCTTACATATCACGTCTACTTTGTTTCTTTTAATTTCAGAAATATAGAAAGAAGTGAAGTTTTAATTAGAAGGGAGTATCAGACTTTTAAACAAATTGTTAGGTCAAAACATTTCGTAATTTTATTTATAACATTTATATGATGTTCGTGCACTTCGATGTATTTTTAGCTACATCGGTTGAAACTCGATTATCTATAATATCTTCTCTGACGCTTACAGCATTACATGTTGTTTTATAGAGTTCTATGTGTATCGATGATTATTGATTCATACAGAGAACCCTGTTTATCGATGATTATTGATTCCTATCAAGAGCTCTCAATGTGTCGATGAATATTGATTCCTATAGAGAGTTCTATGTGTATCGATGATTATTGATTCATACAGAGAACCCTGTTTATCGATGATTATTGATTCCTATCAAGAGCTCTCAATGTGTCGATGATTATTGATTCCTATAGAGAGTTCTATGTGTATCGATGATTATTGATTCATACAGAGAACCCTGTTTATCGATGATTATTGATTCCTATCAAGAGCTCTCAATGTGTCGATGATTATTGATTCCTATAGAGAGTTCTATGTTTATCGATGATTATTGATTCCTATAGAGAGATCTCTATTTATCGATGCTTATTGATTTCAATATTTATAGCATCATTCCACCTTTCATGACATTTCTCTGAGCGGCGCACGTGTATTTAATTTTATAGAAATAATTCACTCCAACCATCAGTCATATCAGTAATGTTATAAAAGGCATCTATTGAAAACCTTGCAACCAATTCAAGGTCTATGTGTAATCGATTAGGAAACAAAGTCTTACTATATCTCAGTGTAATGGATTAGGAAACAAAGTCTTACTATATGTCAGTGTAATAGATTAGGAAACAAAGTCTTACTATATCTCAGTGTAATGGATTAGGAAACAAAGTCTTACTATATCTCAGTGTAATGGATTAGGAAACAAAGTCTTACTATATCTCAGTGTAATGGATTAGGAAACAAAGTCTTACTATATCTCAGTGTAATGGATTAGGAAACAAAGTCTTACTATACGTCAGTGTAATGGATTAGGAAACAAAGTCTTACTATATCTCAGTGTAATGGATTAGGAAACAAAGTCTTACTGTATCTCAGTGTAATGGATTAGGAAACAAAATCTTACTGTATCTCAGTGTAATGGATTAGGAAACAAAGTCTTACTATATCTCAGTGTAATGGATTAGGAAACAAAGTCTTACTATATCTCAGTGTAATGGATTAGGAAACAAAGTCTTACTATATCTCAGTGTAATGGATTAGGAAACAAAGTCTTACTATATCTCAGTGTAATGGATTAGGAAACAAAGTCTTACTATATCTCAGTGTAATGGATTAGGAAACAAAGTCTTACTATATCTCAGTGTAATGGATTAGGAAACAAAGTCTTACTATATCTCAGTGTAATGGAACAGTTTTAAATATATGATAGCTTCAGGTTGTAATGTAGATTTTAATAATCGATACTAGTCAATATAACCTGTAAATAATATTTCATAATCTTATCTGTAAATAATATTTCATAATCTTATCTGTAAATAGTATTTCATAATCTTATCTGTAAATAATATTTCATAATCTTATCTGTAAATAATATTTCATAATATTATCTGTAAATAATATTTCATAATCTTATTGGCTTTGGATAACACTGCCAATGTGATGGTATCATGAAACTTATTTACTCTGATTGGCAAACGTTTTGAAACGTCTGATGTTTTCTGATTGGCTGGTTCAGTGTTAATAGAATGCTAGCTTATTGTGGAATGTTTCAAGCCTTTCATGTGAATACAAAGACATTCTATGTGAGACCTTTATTTAAGATAAGCACTTCCGTTAAAAAGTGTTAGTGCATTACCAGTATACATGAAGCTGGTAGTCTACCAACTGCAAAATGATACGCATTACCAATGTACAAGTAACAGGTAGTAACAACATTTGCAATTTTATACGCTTTGTAAATAGAAAAGGAACAGGTAGTGACAACAACTGCAAGTTTGATACGCTTTGCCACAGTACAAGTAGTAACATATATCCAATTTGATACGCTTTGCCATTGTGCAAGTAACGAGTAGTGACAACAACTGCAATTTGATACGCTTTGCCAATGTACAAGTAACGAGTAGTGACAACAACTGCAATTTGATACGCTTTGCCAATGTACAAGTAACGAGTAGTGACAACAACTGCAATTTGATACGCTTTGCCATTGTGCAAGTAACGAGTAGTGACAACAACTGCAATTTGATACGCTTTGCCAATGTACAAGTAACGAGTAGTGACTAACAACTTCAATTTGATACGCTTTGCCATTGTACAAGTAACGGGTAGTGACAACAACTGCAATTTAATATGCTTTGCCAATGTACAAGTAACAGGTAGTGACTAACAATTGCAATTTGATATATATCTAACACTTTGGCGTAGGAAAGCTTTTAAACAGCTTTTTGTTCTATTGGATACATGTATGAATTTAACAAGATTTAATAAATATACATCTTACATAGCCATGGTTGTCATAGCAATGGTTGTCATAGCAATGGTTGTCATAACAATTGTTGTCTTAACAATGGTTGTCATAGCAATGGTTGTCATAACAATGGTTGTCTTCCAATTTTGTCTCCTTTTCTTTGGGTTGGCACTTATGCGGTGATAAAAGGATTTCCAGTCTCGAACAATTACTCGAAGATTTTCATGAGATGTAATAATATATTAAAAATAGACGTTATTTTATAATATGTCGTAATAGAAGTTATTTCATAAGATGTAAAAAAGAAGTTATTTCATAAGATATCATAATAGAAGTTATTTCAAAAGATGTAATAATATAAGTTATTTCATAAGATGTAATAATACAAGTTATTTCATAAGATGTCATAATAGAAGTTATTTCAAAAGATGTAATAATATAAGTTATTTCATAAGATGTAATAATATAAGTTATTTCATAAGATGTAATAATATAAGTTATTTCATAAGATGTAATAATATAAGTTATTTCATAAGATGTAATAATAGAGGTTATTTCATAAGATGTAATAATAGAGGTTATTTCATAAGATGTAATAATAGAGGTTATTTCATAAGATGTAATAATAGAGGTTATTTCATAAGATGTAATAATATAAGTTATTTCATAAGATGTAATAATAGAGGTTATTTCATAAGATGTCATAATAGAGGTTATTTCATAAGATGTCATAATATAAGTTATTTCATAAGATGTCATAATATAAGTTATTTCATAAGATGTAATAATAGAGGTTATTTCATAAGATGTAATAATAGAGGTTATTTCATAAGATGTAATAATATAAGTTATTTCATAAGATGTCATAATAGAAGTTATTTCATAAGATGTCATAATATAAGTTATTTCATAAGATGTCATAATAGAGGTTAATTCATAAGATGTAATAATAGAGGTTATTTCATAAGATGTCATAATAAAGGTTATTTCATAAGATGTCATAATATAAGTTATTTCATAAGATGTCATAATATAAGTTATTTCATAAGATGTAATAATATAAGTTATTTCATAAGATGTAATAATATAAGTTATTTCATAAAATGTAATAATAGAAGTTATTTCATAAGATGTAAAATAGAAGTTATTTCATAAGGTGTCATAATATAAGTTATTTCATAAGATGTAATAACAGAGGTTATTTCATAAGATGTAATAATAGAAGTTATTTCAAAAGATGGAAAAATAGGCGTTATTTCATAAGATGTAATAATAGAAGTTATTTCATAAGATGTAATAATAGAGGTTATTTCATAAGATGTAATAATATAAGTTATTTCATAAGATGTAATAATAGAGGTTATTTCATAACATGTAATAATAGAGGTTATTTCATAAGATGTCATAATATAAGTTATTTCATAAGATGTAAAATAGAAGTTATTTCAAAAGATGTAAAAAAAAGTTATTTCATAAAATGTAACAATAGAAGTTATTTCATAAGATGTAAAATAGAAGTTATTTCATAAGATGTAATAATAGAAGTTATTTCATAAGATGTAATAATAGAAGTTATTTCATAAGATGTAATAATAGAAGTTATTTCATAAGATGTCATAATATAAGTTATTTCATAAGATGTAATAATAGAGGTTATTTCATAAGATGTAATAACAGAGGTTATTTCATAAGATGTAATAATATGTTATTTCATAAGATGTCATAATAGAAGTTATTTCATAAGATGTCATAATATAAGTTATTTCATAAGATGTAATAATATAAGTTATTTCATAAGATGTAATGATATAAGTTATTTAATAAGATGTCATAATATAAGTTATTTCATAAGATGTCATAATATAAGTTATTTCATAAGATGTAATAATAGAGGTTATTTCATAAGATGTAATAATAGAAGTTATTTCATATGGTGTCATAATATAAGTTATTTCATAAGATGTCATAATAGAAGTTATTTCATAAGATGTAAAATAGAAGTTATTTCATAAGATGTCATAATAGAGGTTATTTCATAAGATGTAATAATATAAGTTATTTCATAAGATGTAAAATAGAAGCTATTTCATGAGGTGTCATAACAGAAGTTATTTCATAAGATGTAAAATAGAACTTATTTCATAAGATGTCATAATAGAAGTTATTTCATAAGATGTAAAATAGAAGTTATTTCATAAGATGTCTTAATATAAGTTATTTCATAAGATGTAATAAAAGAGGTTATTTCATAAGATGTAATAATATAAGTTATTTCATAAGATGTAATAACATAAGTTATTTCATAAGATGTAATAATATAAGTTATTTCATAACATGTAATAATATAAGTTATTTCATAAGATGTCATAATAGAAGTTATTTCATAAGATGTAAAATAGAAGTTATTTCATAAGATGTCATAATATAAGTTATTTCATAAGATGTAATAAAAGAGGTTATTTCATAAGATGTCATAATAGTAATTACTTCAAAAAGATGTAAAAATAGGCGTTATTTCATAAGATGTCATAATATAAGTTATTTCATAAGATGTAAGAATAGAGGTTATTTCATAAAATGTAATAATAGAAGTTATTTCATAAGATGTAATAATAGAAGTTATTTCACAAGATGTAATAATAGAGGTTATTTCATAAGATGTAATAATAGGGGTTATTTCATAAGATGTAATAATAGAGGTTATTTCATAAGATGTCATAATAGAAGTTATTTCATAAGATGTCATAATATAAGTTATTTCATTAGATGTAATAATAGAGGTTATTTTATAAGATGTAATAATAGAAGTTATTTCATAAGGTGTCATAATATAAGTTATTTCATAAGATGTCATAATAGAAGTTATTTCATAAGATGTAAAATAGAAGTTATTTCATAAGATGTAAAATAGAAGTTATTTCATAAGATGTCATAATATAAGTTATTTCATAAGATGTAATAATAGAGGTTATTTCATAAGATGTCATAATAGAAGTTATTTCATAAGATGTAAAATAGAAGTTATTTCATAAGATGTAAAATAGAAGTTATTTAATAAGGTGTCATAATATAAGTTATTTCATAAGATGTAAAATAGAAGTCATTTCATAAGGTGTCATAATATAAGTTATTTCATAAGATGTCATAATATAAGTTATTTCATAAGATGTAATAATATAAGTTATTTCATAAGATGTAATAATACAGGTTATTTCATAAGATGTAATAATTGAGGTTATTTAATAAGATGTCATAATAGAGGTTATTTCATAAGATGTCATAATATAAGTTATTTCATAAGATGTCATAATATAAGTTATTTCATAAGATTTGATAATATAAGTTAATTCATAAGATGTAATAATATAAGTTATTTCATAAAATGTAATAATAGAAGTTATTTCATAAGATGTAAAATAGAAGTTATTTAATAAGGTGTCATAATATAAGTTATTTCATAAGATGTAATAATAGAGGTTATTTCATAAGATGTAATAATAGAAGTTATTTCAAAAGATGTAAAAATAGGCGTTATTTCATAAGATGTAATAATAGAAGTTATTTCATACGATGTAATAATAGAGGTTATTTCATAAGATGTAATAATATAAGTTATTTCATAAGATGTAATAATAGAGGTTATTTCATAAGATGTAATAATAGAGGTTATTTCATAAGATGTAATAATAGAGGTTTTTTCATAAGATGTCATAATATAACTTATTTCATATGATGTAAGATAGAAGTTATTTCAAAAGATGTAAAAAAAAGTTATTTCATAAAATGTAATAATATAAGTTATTTCATAAGATGTAAAATAGAAGTTATTTCATAAGATGTAATAATAGAAGTTATTTTATAAGATGTAATAATAGAAGTTATTTCATAAGATGTCATAATAGAAGTTATTTCATAAGATGTCATAATATAAGTTATTTCATATGATGTAATAATAGAGGTTATTTCATAAGATGTAATAACAGAGGTTATTTCATAAGATGTAATAAAAGAGGTTATTTCATAAGATGTAATAATATGTTATTTCATAAGATGTCATAATAGAAGTTATTTCATAAGATGTAATAATAGAGGTTATTTCATAAGATGTAATAATATAAGTTATTTTATAAGATGTAATAATATAAGTTATTTCATAAGATGTCATAATAGAAGTTATTTCATAAGATGTCATAATATAAGTTATTTCGTAAGATGTAATAATAGAGGTTATTTCATAAGATGTAATAATAGAAGTTATTTCATAAGGTGTCATAATATAAGTTATTTCATAAGATGTCATAATAGAAGTTATTTCATAAAATGTAAAATAGAAGTTATTTCATAAGATGTTATAATAGAAGTTATTTCATAAGATGTAAAATAGAAGTTATTTCATAAGATGTAATAATAGAAGTCATTTCATAAGATGTCATAATATAAGTCATTTCATAAGATGTAATAATATAAGTCATTTCATAAGATGTCATAATATAAGTCATTTCATAAGATGTAATAATATAAGTTATTTCATAAGATGTAAAAATAGAAGTTATTTCATAAGATGTAATAATAGAAGTTATTTCATAAGATGTCATAATAGAAGTTATTTCATAAGATGTAAAATAGAAGTTATTTCATAAGATGTAATAATAGAGGTTATTTCATAAGATGTAATAATATAAGTTATTTCATAAGATGTAATAATAGAGGTTATTTCATAAGATGTAATAATATAAGTTATTTCATAAGATGTAATAATAGAGGTTATTTCATAAGTTGTAATAATAGAGGTTATTTCATAAGATGTCATTATATAAGTTATTTCATAAGATGTAAAATAGAAGTTATTTCAAAAGATGTAAAAAAAAGTTATTTCATAAAATGTAACAATAGAAGTTATTTCATAAGATGTAAAATAGAAGTTATTTCATAAGATGTAATAATAGAAGTTATTTCATAAGATGTAATAATAGAAGTTATTTCATAAGATGTAATAATAGAAGTTATTTCATAAGATGTCATAATATAAGTTATTTCATAAGATGTAATAATAGAGGTTATTTCATAAGATGTAATAACAGAGGTTATTTCATAAGATGTAATAATATGTTATTTCATAAGATGTCATAATAGAAGTTATTTCATAAGATGTGATAATATAAGTTATTTCATAAGATGTAATAATATAAGTTATTTCATAAGATGTAATAATATAAAATATTTAATAAGATGTCATAATAGAAGTTATTTCATAAGATGTCATAATATAAGTTATTTCATAAGATGTAATAATAGAGGTTATTTCATAAGATGTAATAATAGAAGTTATTTCATAAGGTGTCATAATATAAGTTATTTCATAAGATGTCATAATAGAAGTTATTTCATAAGGTGTAAAATAGAAGTTATTTCATAAGATGTCATAATAGAGGTTATTTCATAAGATGTAATAATATAAGTTATTTCATAAGATGTAAAATAGAAGCTATTTCATGAGGTGTCATAATAGAAGTTATTTCATAAGATGTAAAATAGAACTTATTTCATAAGATGTCATAATAGAAGTTATTTCATAAGATGTAAAATAGAAGTTATTTCATAAGATGTCATAATATAAGTTATTTCATAAGATGTAATAAAAGAGATTATTTCATAAGATGTAATAATATAAGTTATTTCATAAGATGTAATAATATAAGTTATTTCATAAGATGTCATAATAGAAGTTATTTCATAAGATGTAAAATAGAACTTATTTCATAAGATGTAATAAAAGAGGTTATTTCATAAGATGTAATAATAGGGGTTATTTCATAAGATGTAATAATAGAGGTTATTTCATAAGATGTCATAATAGAAGTTATTTCATAAGATGTCATAATATAAGTTATTTCATTAGATGTAATAATAGAGGTTATTTTATAAGATGTAATAATAGAAGTTATTTCATAAGGTGTCATAATATAAGTTATTTCATAAGATGTCATAATAGAAGTTATTTCATAAGATGTAAAATAGAAGTTATTTCATAAGATGTAAAATAGAAGTTATTTCATAAGATGTCATAATATAAGTTATTTCATAAGATGTAATAATAGAGGTTATTTCATAAGATGTCATAATAGAAGTTATTTCATAAGATGTAAAATAGAAGTTATTTCATAAGATGTAAAATAGAAGTTATTTAATAAGGTGTCATAATATAAGTTATTTCATAAGATGTAAAATAGAAGTCATTTCATAAGGTGTCATAATATAAGTTATTTCATAAGATGTCATAATATAAGTTATTTCATAAGATGTAATAATATAAGTTATTTCATAAGATGTAATAATACAGGTTATTTCATAAGATGTAATAATTGAGGTTATTTAATAAGATGTCATAATAGAGGTTATTTCATAAGATGTCATAATATAAGTTATTTCATAAGATGTCATAATATAAGTTATTTCATAAGATGTGATAATATAAGTTAATTCATAAGATGTAATAATATAAGTTATTTCATAAAATGTAATAATAGAAGTTATTTCATAAGATGTAAAATAGAAGTTATTTAATAAGGTGTCATAATATAAGTTATTTCATAAGATGTAATAATAGAGGTTATTTCATAAGATGTAATAATAGGGGTTATTTCATAAGATGTAATAATAGAGGTTATTTCATAAGATGTCATAATAGAAGTTATTTCATAAGATGTCATAATATAAGTTATTTCATTAGATGTAATAATAGAGGTTATTTTATAAGATGTAATAATAGAAGTTATTTCATAAGGTGTCATAATATAAGTTATTTCATAAGATGTCATAATAGAAGTTATTTCATAAGATGTAAAATAGAAGTTATTTCATAAGATGTAAAATAGAAGTTATTTCATAAGATGTCATAATATAAGTTATTTCATAAGATGTAATAATAGAGGTTATTTCATAAGATGTCATAATAGAAGTTATTTCATAAGATGTAAAATAGAAGTTATTTCATAAGATGTAAAATAGAAGTTATTTAATAAGGTGTCATAATATAAGTTATTTCATAAGATGTAAAATAGAAGTCATTTCATAAGGTGTCATAATATAAGTTATTTCATAAGATGTCATAATATAAGTTATTTCATAAGATGTAATAATATAAGTTATTTCATAAGATGTAATAATACAGGTTATTTCATAAGATGTAATAATTGAGGTTATTTAATAAGATGTCATAATAGAGGTTATTTCATAAGATGTCATAATATAAGTTATTTCATAAGATGTCATAATATAAGTTATTTCATAAGATGTGATAATATAAGTTAGTTCATAAGATGTAATAATATAAGTTATTTCATAAAATGTAATAATAGAAGTTATTTCATAAGATGTAAAATAGAAGTTATTTAATAAGGTGTCATAATATAAGTTATTTCATAAGATGTAATAATAGAGGTTATTTCATAAGATGTAATAATAGAAGTTATTTCAAAAGATGTAAAAATAGGCGTTATTTCATAAGATGTAATAATAGAAGTTATTTCATACGATGTAATAATAGAGGTTATTTCATAAGATGTAATAATATAAGTTATTTCATAAGATGTAATAATAGAGGTTATTTCATAAGATGTAATAATAGAGGTTATTTCATAAGATGTAATAATAGAGGTTTTTTCATAAGATGTCATAATATAACTTATTTCATATGATGTAAGATAGAAGTTATTTCAAAAGATGTAAAAAAAAGTTATTTCATAAAATGTAATAATATAAGTTATTTCATAAGATGTAAAATAGAAGTTATTTCATAAGATGTAATAATAGAAGTTATTTTATAAGATGTAATAATAGAAGTTATTTCATAAGATGTCATAATAGAAGTTATTTCATAAGATGTCATAATATAAGTTATTTCATATGATGTAATAATAGAGGTTATTTCATAAGATGTAATAACAGAGGTTATTTCATAAGATGTAATAAAAGAGGTTATTTCATAAGATGTAATAATATGTTATTTCATAAGATGTCATAATAGAAGTTATTTCATAAGATGTAATAATAGAGGTTATTTCATAAGATGTAATAATATAAGTTATTTTATAAGATGTAATAATATAAGTTATTTCATAAGATGTCATAATAGAAGTTATTTCATAAGATGTCATAATATAAGTTATTTCGTAAGATGTAATAATAGAGGTTATTTCATAAGATGTAATAATAGAAGTTATTTCATAAGGTGTCATAATATAAGTTATTTCATAAGATGTCATAATAGAAGTTATTTCATAAAATGTAAAATAGAAGTTATTTCATAAGATGTTATAATAGAAGTTATTTCATAAGATGTAAAATAGAAGTTATTTCATAAGATGTAATAATAGAAGTCATTTCATAAGATGTCATAATATAAGTCATTTCATAAGATGTAATAATATAAGTCATTTCATAAGATGTCATAATATAAGTCATTTCATAAGATGTAATAATATAAGTTATTTCATAAGATGTAAAAATAGAAGTTATTTCATAAGATGTAATAATAGAAGTTATTTCATAAGATGTCATAATAGAAGTTATTTCATAAGATGTAAAATAGAAGTTATTTCATAAGATGTAATAATAGAGGTTATTTCATAAGATGTAATAATATAAGTTATTTCATAAGATGTAATAATAGAGGTTATTTCATAAGATGTAATAATATAAGTTATTTCATAAGATGTAATAATAGAGGTTATTTCATAAGTTGTAATAATAGAGGTTATTTCATAAGATGTCATTATATAAGTTATTTCATAAGATGTAAAATAGAAGTTATTTCAAAAGATGTAAAAAAAAGTTATTTCATAAAATGTAACAATAGAAGTTATTTCATAAGATGTAAAATAGAAGTTATTTCATAAGATGTAATAATAGAAGTTATTTCATAAGATGTAATAATAGAAGTTATTTCATAAGATGTAATAATAGAAGTTATTTCATAAGATGTCATAATATAAGTTATTTCATAAGATGTAATAATAGAGGTTATTTCATAAGATGTAATAACAGAGGTTATTTCATAAGATGTAATAATATGTTATTTCATAAGATGTCATAATAGAAGTTATTTCATAAGATGTGATAATATAAGTTATTTCATAAGATGTAATAATATAAGTTATTTCATAAGATGTAATAATATAAAATATTTAATAAGATGTCATAATAGAAGTTATTTCATAAGATGTCATAATATAAGTTATTTCATAAGATGTAATAATAGAGGTTATTTCATAAGATGTAATAATAGAAGTTATTTCATAAGGTGTCATAATATAAGTTATTTCATAAGATGTCATAATAGAAGTTATTTCATAAGGTGTAAAATAGAAGTTATTTCATAAGATGTCATAATAGAGGTTATTTCATAAGATGTAATAATATAAGTTATTTCATAAGATGTAAAATAGAAGCTATTTCATGAGGTGTCATAATAGAAGTTATTTCATAAGATGTAAAATAGAACTTATTTCATAAGATGTCATAATAGAAGTTATTTCATAAGATGTAAAATAGAAGTTATTTCATAAGATGTCATAATATAAGTTATTTCATAAGATGTAATAAAAGAGGTTATTTCATAAGATGTAATAATATAAGTTATTTCATAAGATGTAATAATATAAGTTATTTCATAAGATGTCATAATAGAAGTTATTTCATAAGATGTAAAATAGAACTTATTTCATAAGATGTAATAAAAGAGGTTATTTCATAAGATGTAATAAAATAAGTTATTTCATAAGATGTAATAACATAAGTTATTTCATAAGATGTAATGATATAAGTTATTTCATAAGATGTAATAATATAAGTTATTTCATAAGATGTCATAATAGAAGTTATTTCATAAGATGTAAAATAGAACTTATTTCATAAGATGTCATAATATAAGTTATTTCATAAGATGTCATAATATAAGTTATTTCATAAGATGTAATAATAGAGGTTATTTCATAAGATGTCATAATAGAAGTTATTTCATAAAATGTAAAATAGAAGTTATTTCATAAGATGTTATAATAGAAGTTATTTCATAAGATGTAAAATAGAAGTTATTTCATAAGATGTAATAATAGAAGTCATTTCATAAGATGTCATAATATAAGTCATTTCATAAGATGTAATAATATAAGTCATTTCATAAGATGTCATAATATAAGTCATTTCATAAGATGTAATAATATAAGTTATTTCATAAGATGTAAAAATAGAAGTTATTTCATAAGATGTAATAATAGAAGTTATTTCATAAGATGTCATAATAGAAGTTATTTCATAAGATGTAAAATAGAAGTTATTTCATAAGATGTAATAATAGAGGTTATTTCATAAGATGTAATAATATAAGTTATTTCATAAGATGTAATAATAGAGGTTATTTCATAAGATGTAATAATATAAGTTATTTCATAAGATGTAATAATAGAGGTTATTTCATAAGTTGTAATAATAGAGGTTATTTCATAAGATGTCATTATATAAGTTATTTCATAAGATGTAAAATAGAAGTTATTTCAAAAGATGTAAAAAAAAGTTATTTCATAAAATGTAACAATAGAAGTTATTTCATAAGATGTAAAATAGAAGTTATTTCATAAGATGTAATAATAGAAGTTATTTCATAAGATGTAATAATAGAAGTTATTTCATAAGATGTAATAATAGAAGTTATTTCATAAGATGTCATAATATAAGTTATTTCATAAGATGTAATAATAGAGGTTATTTCATAAGATGTAATAACAGAGGTTATTTCATAAGATGTAATAATATGTTATTTCATAAGATGTCATAATAGAAGTTATTTCATAAGATGTGATAATATAAGTTATTTCATAAGATGTAATAATATAAGTTATTTCATAAGATGTAATAATATAAAATATTTAATAAGATGTCATAATAGAAGTTATTTCATAAGATGTCATAATATAAGTTATTTCATAAGATGTAATAATAGAGGTTATTTCATAAGATGTAATAATAGAAGTTATTTCATAAGGTGTCATAATATAAGTTATTTCATAAGATGTCATAATAGAAGTTATTTCATAAGGTGTAAAATAGAAGTTATTTCATAAGATGTCATAATAGAGGTTATTTCATAAGATGTAATAATATAAGTTATTTCATAAGATGTAAAATAGAAGCTATTTCATGAGGTGTCATAATAGAAGTTATTTCATAAGATGTAAAATAGAACTTATTTCATAAGATGTCATAATAGAAGTTATTTCATAAGATGTAAAATAGAAGTTATTTCATAAGATGTCATAATATAAGTTATTTCATAAGATGTAATAAAAGAGGTTATTTCATAAGATGTAATAATATAAGTTATTTCATAAGATGTAATAATATAAGTTATTTCATAAGATGTCATAATAGAAGTTATTTCATAAGATGTAAAATAGAACTTATTTCATAAGATGTAATAAAAGAGGTTATTTCATAAGATGTAATAAAATAAGTTATTTCATAAGATGTAATAACATAAGTTATTTCATAAGATGTAATGATATAAGTTATTTCATAAGATGTAATAATATAAGTTATTTCATAAGATGTCATAATAGAAGTTATTTCATAAGATGTAAAATAGAACTTATTTCATAAGATGTCATAATATAAGTTATTTCATAAGATGTCATAATATAAGTTATTTCATAAGATGTAATAATAGAGGTTATTTCATAAGATGTCATAGTAGAAGTTATTTCATAAGATGTAAAATAGAAGTTATTTCATAAGATGTAAAATAGAAGCTATTTCATAAGGTGTCATAATATAAGTTATTTCATAAGATGTAAAATAGATGTCATTTCATAAGGTGTCATAATATAAGTTATTTCATAAGATGTCATAATATAAGTTATTTCATAAGATGTAATAATATAAGTTATTTCATAAGATGTAATAATACAGGTTATTTCATAAGATGTAATAATTGAGGTTATTTCATAAGATGTCATAATAGAGGTTATTTCATAAGATGTCATAATATAAGTTATTTCATAAAATGTCATAATATAAGTTATTTCATAAGATGTAATAATATAAGTTATTTCATAAGATGTAATAATATAGTTATTTCATAAAATGTAATAATAGAAGTTGTTTCATAAGGTGTCATAATATAAGTTATTTCATAAGATGTCATAATAGAAGTTATTTCATAAGATGTAAAATAGAAGTTATTTCATAAGATGTAATAATAGAAGTTATTTCATAAGATGTAATAATAGAAGTTATTTCATAAGATGTAATAATAGAAGTTATTTCATAAGATGTCATAATATAAGTTATTTCATAAGATGTAATAATAGAGGTTATTTCATAAGATGTAATAACAGAGGTTATTTCATAAGATGTAATAATATGTTATTTCATAAGATGTCATAATAGAAGTTATTTCATAAGATGTCATAATATAAGTTATTTCATAAGATGTAATAATATAAGTTATTTAATAAGATGTCATAATATAAGTTATTTCATAAGATGTCATAATAGAAGTTATTTCATAAGATGTAATAATAGAGGTTATTTCATAAGATGTAATAATAGAAGTTATTTCATAAGGTGTCATAATATAAGTTATTTCATAAGATGTCATAATAGAAGTTATTTCATAAGATGTAAAATAGAAGTTATTTCATAAGATGTCATAATAGAGGTTATTTCATAAGATGTAATAATATAAGTTATTTCATAAGATGTAAAATAGAAGCTATTTCATGAGGTGTCATAACAGAAGTTATTTCATAAGATGTAAAATAGAACTTATTTGATAAGATGTCATAATAGAAGTTATTTCATAAGATGTAAAATAGAAGTTATTTCATAAGATGTCTTAATATAAGTTATTTCATAAGATGTAATAAAAGAGGTTATTTCATAAGATGTAATAATATAAGTTATTTCATAAGATGTAATAACATAAGTTATTTCATAAGATGTCATAATATAAGTTATTTCATAAGATGTCATAATAGAAGTTATTTCATAAGATGTAAAATAGAAGTTATTTCATAAGATGTTATAATAGAAGTTATTTCATAAGATGTAAAATAGAAGTTATTTCATAAGATGTAATAATAGAAGTCATTTCATAAGATGTCATAATATAAGTCATTTCATAAGATGTAATAATATAAGTCATTTCATAAGATGTCATAATATAAGTCATTTCATAAGATGTAATAATATAAGTTATTTCATAAGATGTAAAAATAGAAGTTATTTCATAAGATGTAATAATAGAAGTTATTTCATAAGATGTCATAATAGAAGTTATTTCATAAGATGTAAAATAGAAGTTATTTCATAAGATGTCATAATATAAGTTATTTCATAAGATGTAAAATAGAAGTTATTTCATAAGGTGTCATAATAGAAGTTATTTCATAAGATGTAAAATAGAAGTCATTTCATAACATGTAATAATATAAGTTATTTCATAAGATGTAAAATAGAAGTTATTTCATAAGATGTAAAATAGAAGTTATTTCATAAGATGTAAAATTGAAGTTATTTCATAAGATGTAAAATAGAAGTCATTTCATAAGATGTCATAATATAAGTTATTTCATATGATGTCATAATAGAAGTTATTTCATAAGATGTAAAATAGAAGTTATTTCATAAGATGTCATAATAGAAGTTATTTCATAAGATGTAATAATATAAGTTATTTAATAAGATGTAAAATAGAAGTTATTTAATAAGGTGTCATAATAGAAGTTATTTCATAAGATGTAAAATAGAAGTCATTTCATAAGATGTCATCATATAAGTTATTTCATAAGATGTCATAATATAAGTCATTTCATAAGATGTAAAATAGAAGTTATTTCATAAGATGTCATAATAGAAGTTATTTCATTAGATGTAATAATATAAGTTATTTCATAAGATGTAAAATAGAAGTTATTTCATAAAATGTAATAATAGAAGTTATTTCATAAGATGTAAAATAGAAGTTATTTCATAAGATGTAATAATATAAGTTATTTCATAAGATGTAAAATAGAAGTTATTTCATAAGATGTCATAATAGAAGTTATTTCATAAGATGTAATAATAGAGGTTGTTTCATAAGAGGTCATAGTAGAAATTATTTCAAAAGATGTAAAAATAGGCGTTATTTCATAAGATGTCATAACAGAAGTTATTTCATAAGATGTAAAATAGAAGTTATTTCATAAGGTGTCATAATATAAGTTATTTCATAAGATGTAATAATAGAGGTTATTTCATAAGATGTAAAATAGAAGTTATTTCAAAAGATGTAAAAATAGAAGTTACTTCATAAAATGTAATAATAGAGGTTATTTCATAAGATGTAAAATAGAAGTTATTTCATAAGATGTAAAAATAGAAGTTACTTCATAAGATGTAATAATAGAAGTTATTTCATAAGGTGTCATAATATAAGTTATTTCATAAGATGTCATAATAGAAGTTATTTCATAAGATGTAAAATAGAAGTTATTTCATAAGATGTAAAATAGAAGTTATTTCATAAGATGTCATAATATAAGTTATTTCATAAGATGTAATAATAGAGGTTATTTCATAAGATGTCATAATAGAAGTTATTTCATAAGATGTAAAATAGAAGTTATTTCATAAGATGTAAAATAGAAGTTATTTCATAAGGTGTCATAATATAAGTTATTTCATAAGATGTAAAATAGAAGTCATTTCATAAGGTGTCATAATATAAGTTATTTCATAAGATGTTATAATATAAGTTATTTCATAAGATGTAATAATGTAAGTTATTTCATAAGATGTAATAATACAGGTTATTTCATAAGATGTAATAATTGAGGTTATTTCATAAGATGTCATAATAGAGGTTATTTCATAAGATGTCATGATATAAGTTATTTCATAAGATGTCATAATATAAGTCATTTCATAAGATGTAAAATAGAAGTTATTTCATAAGATGTCATAATAGAAGTTATTTCATAAGATGTAATAATATAAGTTATTTCATAAGATGTAAAATAGAAGTTATTTCATAAAATGTAATAATAGAAGTTATTTCATAAGATGTAAAATAGAAGTTATTTCATAAGATGTAATAATATAAGTTATTTCATAAGATGTAAAATAGAAGTTATTTCATAAGATGTCATAATAGAAGTTATTTCATAAGATGTAATAATAGAGGTTGTTTCATAAGAGGTCATAGTAGAAATTATTTCAAAAGATGTAAAAATAGGCGTTATTTCATAAGATGTCATAACAGAAGTTATTTCATAAGATGTAAAATAGAAGTTATTTCATAAGGTGTCATAATATAAGTTATTTCATAAGATGTAATAATAGAGGTTATTTCATAAGATGTAAAATAGAAGTTATTTCAAAAGATGTAAAAATAGAAGTTACTTCATAAAATGTAATAATAGAGGTTATTTCATAAGATGTAAAATAGAAGTTATTTCATAAGATGTAAAAATAGAAGTTACTTCATAAGATGTAATAATAGAAGTTATTTCATAAGGTGTCATAATATAAGTTATTTCATAAGATGTCATAATAGAAGTTATTTCATAAGATGTAAAATAGAAGTTATTTCATAAGATGTAAAATAGAAGTTATTTCATAAGATGTCATAATATAAGTTATTTCATAAGATGTAATAATAGAGGTTATTTCATAAGATGTCATAATAGAAGTTATTTCATAAGATGTAAAATAGAAGTTATTTCATAAGATGTAAAATAGAAGTTATTTCATAAGGTGTCATAATATAAGTTATTTCATAAGATGTAAAATAGAAGTCATTTCATAAGGTGTCATAATATAAGTTATTTCATAAGATGTTATAATATAAGTTATTTCATAAGATGTAATAATGTAAGTTATTTCATAAGATGTAATAATACAGGTTATTTCATAAGATGTAATAATTGAGGTTATTTCATAAGATGTCATAATAGAGGTTATTTCATAAGATGTCATGATATAAGTTATTTCATAAGATGTCATAATATAAGTCATTTCATAAGATGTAAAATAGAAGTTATTTCATAAGATGTCATAATAGAAGTTATTTCATAAGATGTAATAATATAAGTTATTTCATAAGATGTAAAATAGAAGTTATTTCATAAAATGTAATAATAGAAGTTATTTCATAAGATGTAAAATAGAAGTTATTTCATAAGATGTAATAATATAAGTTATTTCATAAGATGTAAAATAGAAGTTATTTCATAAGATGTCATAATAGAAGTTATTTCATAAGATGTAATAATAGAGGTTGTTTCATAAGAGGTCATAGTAGAAATTATTTCAAAAGATGTAAAAATAGGCGTTATTTCATAAGATGTCATAACAGAAGTTATTTCATAAGATGTAAAATAGAAGTTATTTCATAAGGTGTCATAATATAAGTTATTTCATAAGATGTAATAATAGAGGTTATTTCATAAGATGTAAAATAGAAGTTATTTCAAAAGATGTAAAAATAGAAGTTACTTCATAAAATGTAATAATAGAGGTTATTTCATAAGATGTAAAATAGAAGTTATTTCATAAGATGTAAAAATAGAAGTTACTTCATAAGATGTAATAATAGAAGTTATTTCATAAGGTGTCATAATATAAGTTATTTCATAAGATGTCATAATAGAAGTTATTTCATAAGATGTAAAATAGAAGTTATTTCATAAGATGTAAAATAGAAGTTATTTCATAAGATGTCATAATATAAGTTATTTCATAAGATGTAATAATAGAGGTTATTTCATAAGATGTCATAATAGAAGTTATTTCATAAGATGTAAAATAGAAGTTATTTCATAAGATGTAAAATAGAAGTTATTTCATAAGGTGTCATAATATAAGTTATTTCATAAGATGTAAAATAGAAGTCATTTCATAAGGTGTCATAATATAAGTTATTTCATAAGATGTCATAATATAAGTTATTTCATAAGATGTAATAATGTAAGTTATTTTATAAGATGTAATAATACAGGTTATTTCATAAGATGTAATAATTAAGGTTATTTCATAAGATGTCATAATAGAGGTTATTTCATAAGATGTCATAATATAAGTTATTTCATAAGATGTCATAATATAAGTTATTTCATAAGATGTAATAATATAAGTTATTTCATAAGATGTAATAATATAATTAATTTCATAAAATGTAATAATAGAAGTTATTTCATAAGATGTAAAATAGAAGTTATTTAATAAGGTGTCATAATATAAGTTATTTCATAAGATGTAATAATAGAGGTTATTTCATAAGATGTAATAATAGAAGTTATTTCAAAAGATGTAAAAATAGGCGTTATTTCATAAGATGTAATAATAGAAGTTATTTCATAAGATGTAATAATAGAGGTTATTTCATAAGATGTAATAATATAAGTTATTTCATAAGATTTAATAATAGAGGTTATTTCATAAGATGTAATAATAGAGGTTATTTCATAAGATGTAATAATAGAGGTTATTTCATAAGATGTAATAATAGAGGTTTTTTCATAAGATGTCATAATACAAGTTATTTCATATGATGTAAAATAGAAGTTATTTCAAAAGATGTAAAAAAAAGTTATTTCATAAAATGTAATAATATAAGTTATTTCATAAGATGTAAAATAGAAGTTATTTCATAAGATGTAATAATAGAAGTTATTTTATAAGATGTAATAATAGAAGTTATTTCATAAGATGTCATAATAGAAGTTATTTCATAAGATGTCATAATATAAGTTATTTCATAAGATGTAATAATAGAGGTTATTTCATAAGATGTAATAACAGAGGTTATTTCATAAGATGTAATAAAAGAGGTTATTTCATAAGATGTAATAATATGTTATTTCATAAGATGTCATAATAGAAGTTATTTCATAAGATGTAATAATAGAGGTTATTTCATAAGATGTAATAATATAAGTTATTTTATAAGATGTAATAATATAAGTTATTTCATAAGATGTCATAATAGAAGTTATTTCATAAGATGTCATAATATAAGTTATTTCGTAAGATGTAATAATAGAGGTTATTTCATAAGATGTAATAATAGAAGTTTTTTCATAAGGTGTCATAATATAAGTTATTTCATAAGATGTCATAATAGAAGTTATTTCATAAGATGTAAAATAGAAGTTATTTCATAAGATGTTATAATAGAAGTTATTTCATAAGATGTAAAATAGAAGTTATTTCATAAGATGTAATAATAGAAGTCATTTCATAAGATGTCATAATATAAGTCATTTCATAAGATGTAATAATATAAGTCATTTCATAAGATGTCATAATATAAGTCATTTCATAAGATGTAATAATATAAGTTATTTCATAAGATGTAAAAATAGAAGTTATTTCATAAGATGTAATAATAGAAGTTATTTCATAAGATGTCATAATAGAAGTTATTTCATAAGATGTAAAATAGAAGTTATTTAATAAGATGTCATAATATAAGTTATTTCATAAGATGTAAAATAGAAGTTATTTCATAAGGTGTCATAATAGAAGTTATTTCATAAGATGTAAAATAGAAGTCATTTCATAAGATGTAATAATATAAGTTATTTCATAAGATGTAAAATAGAAGTTATTTCATAAGATGTAAAATAGAAGTTATTTCATAAGATATAAAATAGAAGTTATTTCATAAGATGTAAAATAGAAGTCATTTCATAAGATGTCATAATATAAGTTATTTCATAAGATGTCATAATAGAAGTTATTTCATAAGATGTAAAATAGAAGTTATTTCATAAGATGTCATAATAGAAGTTATTTCATAAGATGTAATAATATAAGTTATTTCATAAGATGTAAAATAGAAGTTATTTCATAAGGTGTCATAATAGAAGTTATTTCATAAGATGTAAAATAGAAGTCATTTCATAAGATGTCATAATATAAGTTATTTCATAAGATGTCATAATATAAGTCATTTCATAAGATGTAAAATAGAAGTTGTTTCATAAGATGTCATAATAGAAGTTATTTCATAAGATGTAATAATATAAGTTATTTCATAAGATGTAAAATAGAAGTTATTTCATAAAATGTAATAATAGAAGTTATTTCATAAGATGTAAAATAGAAGTTGTTTCATAAGATGTAATAATATAAGTTATTTCATAAGATGTAAAATAGAAGTTATTTCATAAGATGTCATAATAGAAGTTATTTCATAAGATGTAATAATAGAGGTTGTTTCATAAGAGGTCATAGTAGAAATTATTTCAAAAGATGTAAAAATAGGCGTTATTTCATAAGATGTCATAACAGAAGTTATGTCATAAGATGTAAAATAGAAGTTATTTCATAAGGTGTCATAATATAAGTTATTTCATAAGATGTAATAATAGAGGTTATTTCATAAGATGTAAAATAGAAGTTATTTCATAAGATGTAAAAATAGAAGTTATTTCATAAGATGTAATAATAGAAGTTATTTCATAAGATGTAATAATATAAGTTATTTCATAAGATGTAATAATAGAAGTTATTTCATAAGATGTAATAATAGAAGTTATTTGATATGATGTAAAAATAGAAGTTATTTCATAAGATGTAAAAATAGAAGTTATTTCATAAGATGTAATAATAGAAGTTATTTCATAAGATGTAATAATAGAAGTTATTTCATAAGATGTAAAATAGAAGTTATTTCATAAGGTGTCATAATAAAAGTTATTTCATAAGATGTAATAATAGAGGTTATTTCATAAGATGTAAAATAGAAGTTATTTCAAAAGATGTAAAAATAGAAGTTACTTCATAAAATGTAATAATAGAGGTTATTTCATAAGATGTAAAATAGAAGTTATTTCATAAGATGTAAAAATAGAAGTTACTTCAAAAGATGTAAAAATAGGCGTTATTTCATAAGATGTCATAATAGAAGTTATTTCAAAAGATGTAAAAATAGAAGTTATTTCATTAGATGTAATAATAGAAGTTATTTCATAAGATGTAATAATAGAAGTTATTTCATAAGATGTAAAAATAGAAGTTATTTCATAAGATGTAATAATAGAAGTTATTTCATAAGATGTAATAATAGAAGTTATTTGATATGATGTAAAAAAAGTTATTTCATAAGATGTAATAATAGAAGTTATTTGATATGATGTAAAAAAAGTTATTTCATAAAATGTAATAATAGAAGAATCGTGCACTAATTGATCACTCCCAGAACAATATATCATGTTTAAATAGAACACAACCAGAATAATATATCTAAGAATCGTGTTTAGATTGAACACAACCAGTATTTGTGAATCTTGTACAGAGAGAATCAGTAATTAAATCATCTGTTTCGGACTAATGGCATTGAGTATTTGTAACAATATAGCGATTAAATACCGAGATAAATTGACTCTCCAATATAGGGTTTCTTCTGTTGTTGACAACAGCAAAACGAAAAATTCAAAAGCATTTAATTAACATGTACCTTTCAACAAGATTACACGCGTAAATTACATGTTACTAATATATTTCCCAGGTGATTTAAAAAGCCATAATCTTGCGTTTGTCTTTAATGACTTCTGTAAATCCTGGGAAACAAGACACCTATACAGAAGCATTACAAACATACACCAAGCCAAGTTAAACATCATAGATAAGTACAAAACATTCATCCAGACAACATTTGCACATGTTTTGTTTCATAAGTTAATTTAATCTTCAATAAATTTTACATGTGGGATATATAGAATTTCTTCTTTAGAAATTTAGTAAATGGTCCAATATGCAAGTGAGATCCAAAATATTTGTACTCTAAAAACAATCAATCAGGGATATGAATAATTGTCCCTCACAGACTACAATTGTTAATTAGTAAGTCTCGCTGCGTGCACTTCCATTTCTGCCCTTGATCGAAACGAGAAACATCTTTAGTAAGTTTTATTGTCAGTTAGTCAGAAGCATGGCACCCCCACCCCCACCCGTTATGTTTTTCTGGATCAGCTCATGAATTATATCAATTCATATAAATTTGTTGCATTTCTATGATAATTTCGATTCCATAATCTACATAATTATTGTTACCTCTTCCCACGGGGTGATTGTTTTCTGTATCTTTCAATGTGTCTTTCGTACATTTGTGGCAATGACGTATAAAGATACGCAAAAACAACTTTACATAGGGTGTATCCACTATACTATATGAGTATCAAGTAGGGAAGGAATCCATCAAGACATTGGCATGTTGTATTGCCCCTCCCTAACCACGCCCATTTCTTAAGGCACCATTCAGGACTTATTTTAGTATCTGCTCATTATCATACCAGATATGATTTACCTTATTTTGTTAATTTATTGAGTTCACATTACTTTTGAATGTGTTTAACGGAGAACTGTATCCAGGATACAAAAGATTTTAGCGGAGAACTGTATCCAGGATACAAAGGTTTTCAACGGAGAACTGTATCCAGGATACAAAGGTGCTCAACGGAGAACTGTATCCAGGATACAAAAGATTTTAACGGAGAACTGTATTCAGGATATAAATGTTTTTAAAGGAGAACTGTATCCAGAATACAAAGGTTTTCAATGGAGAACTGTACCAGGATACAAAGGTGCTCAACCGATAATTGTATCCAGGTTCTAAAAGCATCAATCATGTCTGCTCATTCAATACAACCGTCTGAACGGTATGTTGATACTCTCTTGGTCGACGTAAATTAAGTCCTTATTAGAAGGAAGAACAATCGAAACAGCTCATGGGGTTTCTCCTTAAATTCGATCTTGGCTAAACTTGAATGGAGAGATACGCGACACAAAATGTATACCTAGTCACTCGCTGAAGTGTGCTAGACAAAAATACAACTATTTCAAAGACACGGTGACATCTTTTATGGAATTATTTACAAAAGTGTAGATACAGTAACGTTCTATAGTGAGTTCTTGGTTTTTTAAAATTAAGGAATGTTTCAGGGAAAAATGTCTAATTGAGTTATCGGTGAGGAACATTATAGATGACGTCATGTGGCAAATAATGTACATTACTCAGACTCCATGGTCTTCAAGCATGTAACATAAATGAGCACATATCAATAAGTTTTGTAACGTCCAACAAATAATTTAATTCCCGAGAATACAGTGTGAAAATTAAAAAAGAACATGTGGTGTTGTGAATTAAATCCCATAAAAGTTCTATCCAAACGTATGAGTACCAAATTTATTCCAGTGATTTATTCGAAATCAAATTTTAAAACTGCTGATGAACTAGTATTCTTGAATGTGCTCATGTACCAACCGTCTTGATACATCACAGATATGTAATCCAAAATCCTTGAAATAGTTCACAATAATCCCAAATAGTGACTTAATTCAAGATGTAATAACGAGTAATTCTAGCAAATAATTTAACTACGTAAATTTTCGCAAGTTAAAAAAAAACATTACACTGAGACTGATTCTGCTTTGAATGTTAAGGTAAATATGAATAATTCTTGAAAACCTTACTTAAAAACCTGAGACACAATTTTGAGTACAAGAATGCGGGTCACAAATTCATTTCCAGAAAATCCTGAGTTATAAACAACCTTAAATAGATCACTGTATCTGCCCATGGGCAATAACTCAGAATACAATTTGGTATTAAAAAATTTATATCTGCTTAAGGGCAATAACTCAGAATAAAATTTGGTATTAGAAAATTTATATCTGCCCATGGGCAATAGCTCAGAATAGAATTTGGTATTAGAAAATTTATATCTGCTTAAAGGCAGTAACTCAGAATAGAATTTGGTATTAGAAAATTTATATCTGCACATGGGCAATAACTCAGAATAGAATTTGGTATTAGAAAATTTATATCTGCCCATGGGCAATAACTCAGAATAAAATGTGGTATTAGAAAATTTATATCTGCTTAAAGGCAGTAACTCAGAATAGAATTTGGTATTAGAAAATTTATATCTGCCCATGGGCAATAACTCAGAATAGAATTTGGTATTAGAAAATTTATATCTGCCCATGGGCAATAACTCAGAATAAAATTTGGTATTAGAAAAGTTATATCTGCCCAAGAGCAATAACTCAGAATAGAATTTGGTATTAGAAAATTTATATCTGCCCATGGGCAATAACTCAGAATAAAATTTGGTATTAGAAAATTTATATCTGCTTAAAGGCAATACTCAGAATAGAATTTGGTATTAGAAAATTTATATCTGCCCATGGGCAATAACTCAGAATAGAATTTGGTATTAGAAAATTTATATCTGCCCATGGGCAATAACTCAGAATAAAATTTGGTATTAGAAAATTCTAAGGTCAGAAACAATGCTGTTCAAAACTCTAATTTACTAAACATGTTTATCGTACGAGACCTGTAACTTAGTAAACATGTTTATCGTACGGGACCTGTAACTTAGTAAACATGTTTATCGTACGGGACCTGTAACTTAGTAAACATGTTTATCGTACGTGACCTGTAACTTAGTAAACATGTTTATCGTACGGGACTTAGTAAACATGTTTATCGTACGTGACATTATACATGCTGGCCTATTATGGATTAAGGTCCGTCACTAATTAAACATACATAACAACATGCGTACGTAATGGCGGCCTATTTATGGGGGTGCTTTTCCGAATATTGGCAGAAAGGCCAGATTATATGTCGATTGAGAGAAAAACACAAAAAAACTGAAACTCCTTCATTAGAGTCAAACTTCATTGTTATCATCTCGACTTTAATTAATGTGTCAGTAATATGACCATTCTCTCTCAGTTTTTGTGTTAATGGAATTTCAATAAAATCTGGCAGACATTCGGACGTACTGACATGCCAAGGCACTGTATATCGGCAAGGTGCATGTGTAATTAGTATACAATGCATGACATAGTAATTAGTATGTAATTTGTATACAATGCATGACATAGTAATTAGTATGTAATTTGTATCCAATGCATGACATAGTAATTAGTATGTAATTTGTATACAATGCATGACATAGTAATTAGTATGTAATTTGTATACAATGCATGACATAGTAATTAGTATGTAATTTGTATCCAATGCATGACATAGTAATTAGTATGTAATTTGTATACAATGCATGACATAGTAATTAGTATGTAATTTGTATACAATGCATGACATAGTAGTTAGTATGTAATTTGTATACAATGCATGACATAGTAATTAGTATGTAATTTGTATACAATGCATGACATAGTAATTAGTATGTAATTTGTATACAATGCATGACATAGTAATTAGTATGTAATTAGTATACAGTGCATGACATAGTAATTAGTATGTAATTAGTATACAATGCATGACATAGTAATTAGTATGTAATTAGTATACAGTGCATGACATAGGAGTATTTGTAATTTATAGTGTATTTATAATATTTACATAACTGAAGAGAACCGTGATTTTAAATTAAATTACATTTCTTTTGACATTTACTTTGTCAAATGATTTCTCCATTGCAGAGACGCACACAATTGTCCATCATTTGCATTAACCGAGTCGTATAAAGATTTCTTGATAAATTTTATATTTTGTGTATTGGTCGGAGCGCTATGAGCGATGTTGTACCAACGATTGATTTGTTCTATTGATTTGTGTCATCCAACGATGGCGTTAACATTTTCCATTTTATAATTTGAAATATTTGTCCAAATCTGATCACTTTAACGTTAACTCATATTGTGTATTTTAAAGTAACCCTAACCTTTAGCATTTTGTCTGCTTCTATGGCGATATTGAAAACTAATTCCAAATAATTTTAAAAGAAACCTAATCCATGGAGCTAATGTTGAAAATGGTTTAGTACATTCATGACTTTTCAAATATGTATAGCAGTGCAAAAGTTAGTGTGTGTGTGTGTGTGTGTGTGTGTGTGTGTGTGTGTGTGTTAAAGAGTTCCAAACATTATCGAAGTACATGCCACTAATTTTGCACACGGTACTCAGTAAAGCATCTCTGTTTATTGTGTTTATGTTTTACCTGTATTTTCCAGATGCGTGTATGCTTATATTACTTATATTACTTATATTACTTATATTACTTATATTACTTATATTACTTATATTACTTATATTATTCACACTTGTACATTATAAATTTACGGTTGTGTATATATACCATTAAGTACATTCTGAACATAAATGGAACCTTCGAATAAATATTGAACTTATGAATGAATAAATATTGAACTTATGAATGAATAAATATTGAACTTATGAATGAATAAATATTGAACTTATGAATGAATAAATATTGAACTTATGAATGAATAAATATTGAACTTATGAATGAAAAAATATTGAACTTATGAATGAATAAATATTGAACTTATGAATGAATAAATATTGAACTTATGAATGAATAAATATTGAACTTATGAATGAATACATTCATTTATTTGCATAGTGGGAATTTGCACAAATGTTTGGATCTCAATGCCATGGTCTTATTTTTCCTTTACTCAAGACCGTGTTGGATCTCAATGACATTGTCTTTTTTTCTCCATTACTCAAGACCGTGTTGGATCTTAATGCTATTATCTTTTTTTTCAAGACCGTGTTGGATCTCAATGCCATGGTTTTATTTTTATATTACCCCAGACCGTGTTGGATCTCAATGCCATGGTTTTATTTTTCTATTACCCCAGACCGTGTTGGATCTCAATGCCATGGTTTTATTTTTCTATTACCCCAGACGGTGTTGGATCTCAATGCCATGGTTTTATTTTTCTATTACCCCAGATCATGTTGGATCTCAATGCCATGGTTTTATTTTTCCATTACGCAAGACCGTGTTGGATCTCAATGCCATGGTCTTATTTTAGATCTTAATGCCAGTCTTATTTTTTCATTTCCATTGCTCAAGATCGTGTTGGATCTCAATGCCATTGTCTTGTTTATTCATTACCCAAATGATCGGTCTGAATTCCCGATACAATCTGAGAATAAACATTTTCTTTTACCTGAATCCTTAAGAAGTATGCCTCTTTCAAATAGTTTATTAAGAACCGTTTCAATTAATATGTCTGTATGACAGCCTTATAAAACATTCGTAGCAATAACATATCGGCTTAAACATGACAGTCGTAACAATAGGTATCGGCTTAAACATGACAGTCGTAACAATAGGTATCGACTTAGACATGACAGTCGTAAAAATAGGTATCGACTTAAACATGACAGTCGTAACAATAGGTATCGACTTAAACATGACAGTCGTAACAATAGGTATCGACTTAAACATTATATTCGCTGCTGCTGTAGTGGAACTGATAAGAAAATTGCCGTGTGTGGTTATATTGTTAAAGGAACGGTTGTTAAGGAAACGTGATATTGTTTCTACTCAAACATCAGCTGGCATTTTAATCTCTAAGATTCATACATGTCATTCTATTTATATCATTTAGTGTTTCACGCACGATTTTTACAAAACCATTGCATTTTCAAGCAAAAAACTCCGTGTGTGTGCGTGTGTGTGTGTTTGTATGTGAGTGTTTGTGCATTTGTGTAAATGAGAGAGAGAGAGAGAGAGAGAGACAGAGAGAGAGAGACAGAGAGAGAGAGAGACAGAGAGAGAGAGAGAGAGAACACTGTGGCAATCATTAAATATCTGACCGTTGGGATTTAGTAGATAAAGATATTTCTTTCCCATTATCTCAGTTGTCAAAAATATTTGATTCGACTATAAATACACTAGTTGTTACCCCAACCCCCAATCTCTTTCTCAATATCTCATTTGGCTCAACGTTGTGCTACTTAGTTTCTATTAACGACTTCCTGTGACTGGGAATATTGACTTCCTGTGCCTGGGAATATTGACTCCCCTTTTTTTATTATCTTATTTATTTCATTCCATTTTATCTGTATGTCTCATTTAATGTTCTTTAAATTTTCTTTTCACTCAGTACGGTGTGGATACAACTTGATATTAATCAAATTCAATATGGATACAATAATATATTAATCAAATTCAGTATGGATAAAAATTTATATTAATCAAATTCAATATGGATACAAATTGATATTAATCAAATTCACTATTAATACAAATTGATATTAATCAAATTCACAATAGATACAAATTGATATTAATTCGATTCACTATGGATACAAATTGATATTGATCAAATTCAATATGGATACAAATTGATTTTAATCAAATTTACTATGGATACAAATTGATATTAATTAAATTCACTATGGATACAAATTAATATTAATCAAATTCAATATGGATACAAATTGATATTAATCAAATTCAATATGTATACAAATACATTATACATTATGCATATACCGTCTGTCAGTATATTATTTATAGGATACCATACTCATGTCAGGAATTATTTATTATTAATTATGATTTGTCTTTTATTACTGGCAATAAATAGATTTCATAGTTTTCGTAGATGTATAAACTATAAAACTTACAATAAGTTTGATGAACTGATACTTAAACCCACTATTGAATATTGTACCACTCTATTGAATACTTTACCACTCTATTCAATATTGTAACACTCTATTGAATATTGTACCACCACTCTGTTGAATATTTTACCACTCTGGTGAATATTTTACCACTCTATTGAATATTTTACCACCACTCTGTTGAATATTTTACCACTCTTTTGAATATTTTACCACCACTCTGTTGAATATTTTACCACTTCTACTGAATATTTTACCACTCTTTTGAATATTTGACCACCACTCTGTTGAATATTTTACCACTTCTACTGAATATTTTACCATTCTATTGAATATTTTACCACCACTCTATTGAATATTTTACCACTCTATTGAATATTTTACCACCACTCTGTTGAATATTTTACCATTATATTCAATATTGTAACACTATTGAATATTTTACCACCACTCTGTTGAGTATTTTACCACTCTATTGAATATTGTACCACTTTACTGAATACTTTACCACTCTATTTAATATTTTGCCACTCTATTGAATATTTTACGACTCTGTTGAATATTTTACCACTCTATTCAATATTGTAAGACTCTATTGAATATTTTACGACTCTGTTGAATATTTTACCACTCTATTCACTATTGTAAGACTCTATTTAATATTTTACCACCACTGTTGAATATTTTACCACGCTATTGAATATTTTACCACCACTCTGTTTAATATTTTACCACTCTATTGAATATTTGACCACCACTCTGTTGAATATTTTACCATTAGATTCAATATTGTAACAGTATTGAATATTTTATCACCACTGTTGAATATTTTCCCACTCTATTAAATATTTTACCACTCTACTGAATACTTTACCACTCTATTGAATATTTTATCACTATTGAATATTTTACCACTCAGTTGAATATTTTACCACTCTATTCAATATTTTAACACTCTATTGAATATTTTACCACCACTCTGTTGAATATTTTACCACTCTATTCAATATTGTAACACTCTATGGAATATTTTACCACCACTCTTTTTAATATTTTACCACGCTATTAAACATCTTACCACTCTACTGAATACTTCACCACTCTATTGAATATTTTACCACTCTATTGAATATTTTACCACCACTCTGTTGAATATTTACCACTCTATTCAATATTGTAACACTCTATTGAATATTTTGCCACCACTCTGTTGAATATTTTACCACTCTATTCAATATTGTAACACCCTATTGATTATTGTACCACTCTACTGAATATTTTACCACTCTATTGAATATTTTACCACTCTTTTGAATATTTTACCACTCTGTTGAATATTTTACCATTATATTCAATATTGTAACACTATTGAATATTTTACCACCACTATGTTGAATATTTTACCACTCTATTGAATATTTTACCACTCTACTGAATACTTTACCACTCTATTGAATATTGTACCACTCTATTGAATATTGTAACACTCTATTGAATATTTTACCACCACTCTGTTGAATATTTTACCACTCTATTGAATATTTACCACCACTCTGTTGAATATTTTACCACTTCTACTGAACATTTTACCACTTTATTGAATATTTTACCACCACTCTATTGAATATTTTACCACTCTATTGAATATTTTACCACCACTCTGTTGAATATTTTACCATTATATTCAATATTGTAACAATATTGAATATTTTACCACCACTCTGTTGAATATTTTACCACTCTATTGAATATTGTACCACTCTTCTGAATACTTTACCACTCTATTTAATATTTTACCGCTCTATTGAATATTTTACGACTCTGTTGAATATTTTACCACTCTACTGAATATTTTACCACTCTATTGAATATTTTACCACTATTTAATATTTTACCACCACCCTGTTGAATATTTTACCACTCTATTGAACACCTTACCACTCTATTGAATATTTTACAACTCTATTGAATATTGTACCATTCTATTGAATATTTTACCACCCTATTTAATATTTTACAACTCTCTTGAATATTTTACCGCTCTATTGAATATTTTACCACTCTATTTAATATTGTACCACTCTATTAAATATTTTACCACCATATTATTGAATATTTTGCCACTCTATTTAATATTGTACCACTCTATTAAATATTTTACCACCACTCTATTGAATATTTTACCACTCTATTGAATATTGTACCACTTTATTACATATTGCAACACTCTATTGAATATTTTACCACTCTATTGAATATTTTACCACTCTATTGAATATTGTACTACTCTATTAAATATTGTACTAGTCTATTAAATATTTTACCACCACTCTATTGAATATTTTACCACTCTATTGAATATTGTACCACTCTATTAAATATTGTACTACTCTATTAAATATTTTACCACCACTCTATTGAATATTTTACCACTCTATTGAATATTGTACCACTCTATTAAATATTGCACCACTCTATTGAATACTTTACCACTCTATTGAATATTTTACCACTCTATTGAATATTTTACCACTCTATTGAATATTTTACTACTCTATTGAAGTGACTCATACTATACCCCTCTATTGAATAGACTTGTAATTTACCAGTCTACTGAAGTGACGCTCACTTTACCACTCTATTGAATGGACTTGTACGTTACCACTTAATTGAATGGACCCATACTTTACCACTGAATTGAATGGACCCATACTTTACCACTGAATTGAATGGACCCTTTCGTTACCAGTGAATTGAATGGATTCATAATTTACCACTGTATTGAATGGATTCATACTTTACCACTCAATTGAGTGGATCCATACTTAACCACTGAATTGATAGAAACATACTTTACCACTGAATTGAGTGGACCAATACTTTATCACTGAATTGAATGGACCCATACTTTACCACCTAATTGAATGGACTCGTACTTTACCACTTAATTGAATGGACCCATAATTTACGACTGAATTGAATGGACGCATACTTTATCACTGAATTGAGTGGACCCATACTTTACCACTGAATTGAATGGACCCTTTCGTTACCAGTGAATTGAATGGATTCATAATTTACCACTGTATTGAATGGACCCATACTTTACCACTGAATTGAATGGACCTATACTTTACCACTGAATTGAATGGACCCATACTTTACCACTGAATTGAATGGATTCATACTTTACCACTGAATTGAATGGATTCATACTTTACCACTGAATTGAATGGACCCATACTGTACCACTGAATTGAATGGACCCATACTTTACCACTGAATTGAATGGACCCATACTTTACCACTGAATTGAATGGACCCATACTTTACCACTGAATTGAATGGATTCATACTTTACCACTGAATTGAATGGACCCATACTTTACCACTGAATTGAATGGACCCATACTTTACTACTGAATTGAATGGACCCATACTTTACCACTGAATTGAATGGATTCATACTTTACTACTGAATTGAATGGACCCATACTTTACCACTGAATTGAATGGATTCATACTTTACCACTGAATTGAATGGACCCATACTTTACCACTGAATTGAATGGACCCATACTTTACCACTGAATTGAATGGACCCATACTTTACCACTGAATTGAATGAATTCATACTTTACCACTGAATTGAATGGATTCATACTTTACCACTGAATTGAATGGACCCATACTTTACCACTGAATTGAATGGACCCATACTTTACCACTGAATTGAATGGACCCATACTTTACCACTGAATTGAATGGACCCATACTTTACCACTGAATTGAATGGATTCATACTTTACCACTGAATTGAATGGATTCATACTTTACCACTGAATTGAATGGACCCATACTTTACCACTGAATTGAATGGATTCATACTTTACCACTGAATTGAATGGACCCATACTTTACCACTGAATTGAATGGACCCATACTTTACCACTGAATTGAATGGACCCATACTTTACCACTGAATTGAATGGATTCATACTTTACCACTGAATTGAATGGACCCATACTTTACCACTGAATTGAATGGACCCATACTTTACCACTGAATTGAATGGACCCATACTTTACCACTGAATTGAATGAATTCATACTTTACTACTGAATTGAATGGATTCATACTTTACCACTGAATTGAATGGACCCATACTTTACCACTGAATTGAATGGACCCATACTTTACCACTGAATTGAATGGACCCATACTTTACCACTGAATTGAATGGACCCATACTTTACCACTGAATTGAATGGATTCATACTTTACCACTGAATTGAATGGAATTCATACTTTACCACTGAATTGAATGGACCCATACTTTACCACTGAATTGAATGGATTCATACTTTACCACTGAATTGAATGGACCCATACTTTACCACTGAATTGAATGGACCCATACTTTACCACTGAATTGAATGGACCCATACTTTACCACTGAATTGAATGGACCCATACTTTACCACTGAATTGAATGGACCCATACGTTACCACTGAATTGAATGGACCCATACTTTACCACTGAATTGAATGGACCCATACATTACAACTCTGTTAAATGTACACATACTTTACTACTTTGTTAAACGGACTCCTACTTTACAACTCTATTGAATGGATGCATATTATACCATTCTATTAAAGGACTCATATTTTACCACTCTATTGAAAGAATTAATACTTTACCGCTCTATTGAATGGATGCATACTATACCATTCTATTAAAGGACTCATATTTTACCACTCTATTGAAAGAATTAATACTTTACCGCTCTATTGAATGGATGCATATTATACCATTCTATTAAAGGACTCATATTTTACCACTCTATTGAAAGAATTAATACTTTACCGCTCTATTGAATGGATGCATACTATACCATTCTATTAGAGGACTCATATTTTACCAATCTATTGAAAGAATTAATACTTTACCACTCTATTGAAAGAATTAATACTTTACCGCTCTATTGAATGGATGCATATTATACCATTCTATTAAAGGACTCATATTTTACCACTCTATTGAAAGAATTAATACTTTACCGCTCTGTTGACAGAATTAATACATTACCGCTCTGTTGAATGGACGCATACGTTGCCGCTCCATTGATTTTGAGAAGGCACTCAACGTATATCTAACATAACCTCAACATAACCTCAAAGCCAGTCATATGAGGATTTCAAATTATTCTTTAAAACATTAATTTCAATTCAACGCTTTTATCCAATGTTGACATAAAGAAAAACGTTACTATGTACGAAATGCAACATTCGCAGTTGTATTGTTAAAAACGTTACTATGTACGAAATGCAACATTCGCAGTTGTATTGTTAATGCATGAGTTTAGGCTCAACTGCACTTAACGACCTTAAGCTTACTAAACACCGAAAGGAAATGTGTGTTATATATGAAAGGAAATGTGTGTTATATATGTAAGGAAATGTGTGTTATATATGTAAGGAAATGTGTGTTATATATGAAAGGAAATGTGTGTTATATATGTAAGGAAATGTGTGTTATATATGTAAGGAAATGTGTGTTATATATGTAAGGAAATGTGTGTTATATATGAAAGGAAATGTGTGTTATATATGTAAGGAAATGTGTGTTATATATGTAAGGAAATGTGTGTTATATATGAAAGGAAATGTGTGTTATATATGTAAGGAAATGTGTGTTATATATGTAAGGAAATGTGTGTTATATATGAAAGGAAATGTGTGTTATATATGTAAGGAAATGTGTGTTATATATGTAAGGAAATGTGTGTTATATATGTACGAAAATGTGTGTTATATATGTAAGGAAATGTGTGTTATATATGTAAGGAAATGTGTGTTATATATGTACGAAAGTGTGTGTTATATATGAAAGGAAATGTGTGTTATATATGTAAGGAAATGTGTGTTATATATGTAAGGAAATGTGTGTTATATATGTACGAAAATGTGTGTTATATATGAAAGGAAATGTGTGTTATATATGTAAGAAAATGTGTGTTATATATGTAAGGAAATGTGTGTTATATATGTACGAAAATGTGTGTTATATATGAAAGGAAATGTGTGTTATATATGTAAGGAAATGTGTGTTATATATGTAAGGAAATGTGTGTTATATATGAAAGGAAATGTGTGTTATATATGAAAGGAAATGTGTGTTATATATGAAAGGAAATGTGTGTTATATATGTAAGGAAATGTGTGTTATATATGTAAGGAAATGTGTGTTATATATGTAAGGAAATGTGTGTTATATATGTAAGGAAATGTGTGTTATATATGTAAGGAAATATGTGTTATATATGTAAGGAAATGTGTGTTATATATGTAAGGAAATGTGTGTTATATATGTAAGAAAATGTGTGTTATATATGTAAGGAAATATGTGTTATATATGTAAGGAAATGTGTGTTATATATGTAAGGAAATGTGTGTTATATATGTAAGGAAATGTGTGTTATATATGTAAGGAAATGTGTGTTATATATGTAAGGAAATGTGTGTTATATATGTAAGGAAATGTGTGTTATATATGTACGAAAATGTGTGTTATATATGAAAGGAAATGTGTGTTATATATGTAAGGAAATGTGTGTTATATATGTAAGGAAATGTGTGTTATATATGTACGAAAATGTGTGTTATATATGAAAGGAAATGTGTGTTATATATGTAAGGAAATGTGTGTTATATATGTAAGGAAATGTGTGTTATATATGAAAGGAAATGTGTGTTATATATGAAAGGAAATGTGTGTTATATATGAAAGGAAATGTGTGTTATATATGTAAGGAAATGTGTGTTATATATGTAAGGAAATGTGTGTTATATATGTAAGGAAATGTGTGTTATATATGAAAGGAAATGTGTGTTATATATGTAAGGAAATGTGTGTTATATATGTAAGGAAATGTGTGTTATATATGTAAGGAAATGTGTGTTATATATGTAATCTGCATAAACCTACCAGTCTTATAGAAAATAAAATCTCTGTTTGTGTCATTGATTCCAATGCGACTCAAAGCCGTATCAGATTTTCTCAGTTTAATCAAATATCGACCTAAGCACTGAACTTAGCGTCTTTCATTGTGAGAAAAAACTGATAAGCAAATTCTGAAATCGGCTTATCAGACCGTTCGTTAATCAGTAATTGAAAACGAGTCAATATAGTTTCTATTAGCATATGCATGTCCGAGTTTTATAAGTGTAACCACCAATTTATATGCACGAGTTATATTAGCTTAAACACCTATTTACATGTCCGAGTTTTATTAGCGTAACTACCTATTTACCTGTTCGAGTTTCATTAACGTAACTACCTATTTACATGTACGAGTTCTGTTAGCGTAACAACCTATTTACATGTCCGAGTTATATTAGCGTAACAACCAATTTACATGTACGAGTGCTGTTAGCGTAAACACCTATTTACATGTCCGAGTTGTATTAGTCAGTGGCGTCGCTAGGGGCGTGCGGGGGGTGCGGACCGCACCGGGTGACACCATCTCAGAGGGGTGACACCAAAATGAAAAACTGCAAACTTGACAGAGCACACACTGCTCGGTCTAGTCGGATTTCATAAGCGGATAACCGATCATAGTTAAATACATGACTAGCAGGCACAGGGTGCCACCATGCAGTCTGCAGAGCGTCTGGTACTTATTTTAATGAGATTCAGAGCTGGTCGGAGCAAAATTTGGAAATCCATGGTGGAAGTCTGGAGGGGTGACACCATGAGTTTACCGCACTGGGTGACACCAACCCTAGCGACGCCGCTGGTATTAGTGTAACCACCTATTTACATCTACGAGTTCTATTAGCGTAACATTCTATTCATATCTACGAGTTCTCTTACTATGTTTTTTGTCTTTTAACGGATATCTCTGAAAGACTCGAACCCACGTAAACACAACTGAGATGATGGCAGAGAGAGAGAGAGAGAGAGAGAGAGAGAGAGAGAGAGAGAGAGAGAGAGATTATAATATCTGGTACCTACTATGCTCACGTCGTGGCATAGAATAAAGAGAATAAAGATTTCCAGCAAGTACGAATTTAAATTCTCTGCAACGTATGATATTGATAATTTGAAAAGAAACTGTTTCTGGTAACACATACCTCGATTTTGTATCAGATGACATACATTTGGCAGTCAATCCCTTATCTCATGCCCACATGTCCGATCATTTCATGCGCCGAGCATAACGGTTATGTGGTGAAGTAAACCAATGGGGTCATGGGGTCATGTGAAGACATGGGTCATGGGGTCATGTGAGGACGTGCCTCTTAAAAGGGCGAATTTACCACGATTAAAATATACATGAAGTTAGGTTAGAAACACAAGAGCTAGAAAGAAGTACGGTCAAACAGGTCACAGTTACCTCGCTTTGATTTTTTCCGTGAGAGCCCACTCAGTTCTTATTCTAATCATCGTAATGGTTTTAGTATGTAGGTGAGTAGTCATCATCAAAAATAAATATTTCTGAGAAATGCACGAGTAATTTGGCTATACTTGCAAGTCTGGTGTAATTTCTGAGAAATGCACGAGTAATTTGTTTATACGTGGAAGTCTGGTGTAATTTCTGAGAAATGCACGAGTAATTTGTTTATTGTGGAAGTCTGGTGTAATTTCTGAGAAATGCACGAGTAATTTGTTTATACGTGGAAGTCTGGTGTAATTTCTGAGAAATGCACGAGTAATTTGTTTATACGTGGAAGTCTGATGTAATTTCTGAGAAATACAATAGTATTGTGGCTAAACTTGGAAGTCTGTTGTAATTACTGCATGTATTTATAAATTAAGCTCCCCAATTAGTCAGAGAAAATTTCGATCACATACTGAAGGCGAAATTTTTTAAAAATTTAAATCATAAATACAAAATAAAAATATAGTACAGATTTCTCATACGTAAATAGAGTCTTATCGAATGGTCAACATCGAAAGCCACAAATGCCTGGACTTTGTCATCAACAAATCGAATTCAAGTCCATCCTGGATGCATGATACATTTTAAAAGGAAAAAAGATACATGTACAAATGTTGGAATTATATTTTAAAAATAATTTTATTAACTCCATGCCTGTAGATTAAATTGGAAAATAATATATTGACGATATGCACTAAACATTCTTTCATATATATATATATATATATATATATATATATATATATATATATATATATATATATATATATATATATATATATATATATATATATATATATATATATATATATATATATATATAATATATATATATATATATATATATATATATATATATATATATATATATATATATATATATATATATATATATATATATACACACATATATATATATATATACATATATATATACATACATATATATATACATATTATATATATTGGCAAAGGTGAACAGGAATCACTGATATACTGATATTTCTGTAGTATATACTGATACACTGCGGAGTCAAATAATTTTCCATATTATCCCTATTTTATTTATTTTCCATATTATCCCTATTTTATTTATTTTCCATAATATCTCTATTTTATTTATTTTCCATATTATCCCTATTTTATTTATTTTCCATAATATCTCTATTTTATTTATTTTCCATATTATCCCTATTTTATTTATTTTCCATATTATCCCTATTTTATTTATTTTCCATATTATCCCTATTTTATTTATTTTCCATATTATCCTTATTTTATTTATTTTCCATATTATCCCTATTTTATTTATTTTCCATATTATCCCTATTTTATTTATTTTCCATATTATCCCTATTTTATTTATTTTCCATATTCTCCCTATTTTATTTATTTTCTATATAATCCGTATTTTATTTCGACTATTCAACATCAATTGAAATGATTTATTTAGCATGTTTTAAGTTAGTTTTCTTTCAAACTTTAAAATTGATATAAATTGCCGACTTGAGTTTTAACGTTTGATAAATCAGTCATTGCTTGCTTGCGGTATTTCAAATTAGCTTGATAAACCTATCTGCCTAAAACTATTCGCAATAAATACACGATATACGCAATGTTCTGTTTCATCGCTAATATTCGTAATAAATACACGATATACGCAATGTTTTGTTTCATCGCTAATATTTGTAATAAATACACGATATACGCAATGTTCTGTTTCATCGCTAATATTTGTAATAAATACACGATATACGCAATGTTCTGTTTCATCGCTAATATTCGTAATAAATACACGATATACGCAATGTTCTGTTTCATCGCTTATTTCTTCAAATCACAGACGCATCAAGGACTTAACCAATTGGATTACTACATCTCATAATATCCGTGTTCCATTAATTTTACTGGTATTTACTCCATCTCAGGATGTGAGTGTTTCATCAGCATGTGTGTGTTTCCGTCTAGATGTGTGTGTTCCGTCTGGATGTGTGTGTTCCAATAGGATGTGTGTGTTCCGTCTGGATGTAATGTTTCGTCTGGATATTTGTGTTTCATTAGGATGTGTATGTTCCGTCTTGATGTGAGTGTTCCGTCTGGATGTGTGTGTTGTAAATGTTCCATTTGAATGTGCGTGTTCCGTCTGGATGTAAATGTTCCATCACGATGTGTGTTTCGTCTAGATGTGTGTGTTCTATTAGGATATGTGTATTCTATCATGATGTGAGTTTTCCATCAGGATGTGAGTGTTCCATCAGGATGTTTGTGTTCGTCTGGATGTGTGGTATGTGTTTAATTAGGATGTGTGTGTTCCATTAGGATGTGAGTTTTCCATCAGGATGTGAGTATTCCATCAGGTTGTATGTATTCCGTCTGGATATGTTTGTTCCATTAGGATGTTTGTGTTCCGCCTGGATGTGTGTTCTGTCCAGAGGTTGTGTGTTCGTCTGGATGTAAATGCTCCAAAACGATGTGAGTTTTTAGTCTGGATGTGAGTTTTCCATCAGAATGTGTGGTCTGTGTGAATGTAAGTGTTCCATCATGATGTGAATTTTCCAGCTGAATGTGTGTGTTCTATTAGGATGTGTGTGTTCCGTCTGGATGTAAATGTTCCATCATGATGTGAGTTTTCCATCTGGATGTGTGTGTTCCGTCTGGATGTGTGTGTTCCGTCTGGATGTGTGTGTTCCGTCTGGATGTGTGTGTTCCGTCTGGATGTGTGTGTGTTCCGTCTGGATGTGTGTGTGTTCCGTCTGGATGTGTGTGTGTTCCGTCTGGATTTGTGTGTGTTCCGTCTAGATTTGTGTGTGTTCCGTCTGGATTTGTGCGTGTTCCGTCTGGATTTGTGTGTGTTCCGTCTGGATGTGTGTGTGTTCCGTCTGGATTTGTGTGTGTTCCGTCTGGATTTGTGTGTGTTCCGTCTGGATTTGTGTGTGTTCCGTCTGAATTTGTGTGTGTTCCGTCTGGATTTGTGTGTGTTCCGTCTGGATTTGTGTGTGTTCCGTTTGGATGTACGTGTTACATCAGGATGTGAGTTTCTAATCAGGATTGGTGTGTTCCGTATGGATCTGAGTGTTCCATCTAGATGTTTGTGTTCCATCAGCATGTGAGAGTTCCGTCTGGATGTGTGTATTCCATCTGGATGTGTTTGTTCCATCATGATGTGTGTTTGTTTCATCAGGATGTGTGTATTCTGTATGATTGTGTGTTCCGTCTGAATATGTGTCTTTCATCAGGATGTGAGTTTTTCATCAGGATATCAGTTTTCCATCAGGATGTGTGTGTTCCGTGTTGATGTGTGCGTACCATCTGGATATATGTGTTCTGTCAGGATGTTTGTGTTCCATCAGGAGGTGAGTGTTTCGTATGTATATGTGTGTTCCTTCAGCATGTCTGTGTTCCATCTGGATATGTGTGTTCCATCAGGATGTAAAGTTCCATCAGGATGTGTGTGTTCCATCAATCTTACTAGTGCTTACGTCCGACCTGGATGTGACTCTTACTACATTTCTTTGATAGATGCATCAATCATTCTGATTTCCTTGGACAGTAGTGAATTCCCCCAACCCCCTTTATTTTTTTTCTCTCTCACTGCTTTGGACATTATTTCTGTTTCGGGGACTTTTTAGGGTAAGTTTTTAACACTAAACCTAAACGTTAACCAGATTTCCTGCCTGAGTTTAATAAAGACCAAATGCTGGGGAATTAGGTGTGTAAAGTCATGTAGGAAAAAATTGGGAACTGAACGTTCAAAGGCATGTAAGAAATAAATGGGAACTGTACTTTCAAAGTCATGTAAGAAATAAATAGGAACTGTACGTTAAAAGGCATGTAGGAAAAAATTGGGAACTGAACGTTCAAAGGCGTGTAAGAAATAAATGGGAACTGTACGTTGAAAGGCGTGTAAGAAATAAATAGGAACTGTACTTTCAAAGGCATGTAAGAAATAAATGAGAACTGTACCTTCAAAGGTGTGTACGAAATAAATGGGAACTATAGTTTCAAAGGCGTGTAAGAAATAAATGAGAACTGTACTTACAAAGGCATGTAAGAAATACATGGGAACTGTACTTTCAAAGGCGTTTAAGAAAAAAATGAGAACTGTACGTTCAAACGCATGTAAGAAATAAATGGGAACTGTACTTTCAAAGGCGTGTAAGAAATAAATGGGAAATGTACTTTTAAAGGCGTGTAATAAATAAATGGGAAATGTACTTTCAAAGGCGTGTAAGAAATAAATGGGAACTGTACTTTCAAAGGCGTTTAAGAAATAAATGGGAACTGTACTTTCAAAGGCATGTAAGAAATAAATGGGAACTGTACGTTCAAAGGCGTTTAAGAAATAAATGGGAACTGTATGTTCAAAGGCATGTAAGAAATAAATTGGAACTGTACTTTCAAAGGCGTTTAAGAAATAAATGGGAACTGTATGTTCAAAGGCATGTAAGAATTAAACGGGAACTGTACTTTCAACGGCGTTTAAGAAATAAATGGGAACTGTATGTTCAAAGGCCTGTAAGAAATAAATTGGAACTGTACGTTAAAAGGCATGTAGGAAAAAATTGGGAACTGTACGTTCAAAGGCGTGTAAGAAATAAATAGGAATTGTACTTTCAAAGGCATGTAAGAAATAAATGGGAACTGTACTTTCAAAGGCATGTAAGAAATAAATGGGAACTGTGCGTTGAAAGGCGTGTTCGAAATAAATGGGAACTATAGTTTCAAAGGCGTGTAAGAAATAAATGAGAACTGTACTTTCAAAGGCATGTAAGAAATACATGGAAACTGTACTTTCAAAGGCGTGTAAGAAAAAAATGGGAACTGTACGTTCAAACGCATGTAAGAAATAAATGGGAACTGTACTTTCAAAGGCATGTAAGAAATAAATGGGAACTGTACGTTCAAAGGCGTGTAAGAAATAAATGGGAACTGTACTTTCAAACGCATGTAAGAAATAAATGGGAACTGTACTTTCAAAGGCATGTAAGAAATAAATGGGAAATGTACGTAAAAGTTTGTATGACTATTGACACTCACTGTTCGTCCATTTTACCATAGCTTTGTGATTAAATTTTGATATTGTTAATGCGATTCCTCCAAGTGCTGTACGTTATCATTTCAAAAGCATCTTGTTTTAAAGTATCTCCAAAATCCATTTGTTCTTACAGATTATGGATTGTACTGTTTCGGGATATGAACATAAACCCATTTTTCCAACTGTATATGTCGACTGGCCTCTTAAAATATTGCCCATAAGTAAGCTAAATACCAGTCTTCATTTGGCGGAATTTTTTTCTGCCATTCCCAAAACGTAATATGTAGTATTATTAACCGTTTTGTAGACATAAAAGTTGATTCAGTCCGTTACATCTTGTAGCTACACTCTTCCATCGTGTGGTAGGATGGGCCTGAACTACCAGGCTTAAAGTCCTATCCCATCCTGCATATTTTAATTTAAAAAATATATTTAAAAATGTATAAAACTCAACTAATGCTTATTGCACATCTTCTTTAAAAATGTTCTATACTTAAATAAAGATTTTAAATTTAAATGAGTTTAAAAAATAAATTTAAACGTACGAATTGCCCTTGGATTTTTTAAGCATTCAAATTCACAAATACACTCAAGATGAGCTGCTTGACGCTTCTGTTTTAGCACAATAAAATAACATTATATTAAGGTTCTATGATATGCAGATAAATTATTTTTACCATAAACTGAGTACCGTCTAATTTTATGGAATATAAATATATTTCAATCGAGTCTCCTAGCACAATGTCCTCCAGACATACAAAATAGTTCATATTAAATTTTTTCTCACCGCAAAACAGCTGTACAAAAAACAAAATGTAACGTTTCCCTAAGATGTGACCAGCATGCGTCAAACCTTAATGTCAATACAATGAAGACGTTCTTTTCGCACTGTCAATACATAGGAACAGTATCGGTCGCACTGCCAATACATGGAATAAGTCACTTTCGCACTGTCAATACATAGAAGAAATCTATTTCGCACTGTCATGACATGGAATAAGTCTATTTCGCACTGTCATTACATGGAATAGGTCTATTTCGCACTATCAATACATGGAATAACTCCATTTCGCACAGTTATTACATGGAATAAGTCTATTTCGCACTGTCAATACATGGAATAAGTCTATTTCGCACTGTCAGTATATGGAATAATTCTATTTTGCACTGTCAATACATGGAATAAATCTATTTCGCACTGTCATTACATGGAATAAATCTTTTTCGCACTGTCAATACATATAAGAAATCTATTTCGCACTGTTGTTACATGGAATCATTCTCTTTCGCACTGTCATTACATGGAATAATTCTCTTTCGCACTGTCAATATATGGAATAAATCTATTACGCACTGTCATTGCATGGATTAAGTCTTTTTCGCACTGTGAATACATGGAATAAATATATTTCGCACTGTCATTAAATGGAATAAGTCTTTTTCGCACTGTCAATACATAGAATAAATCTATTTCGCACTGTTATTACATGGAACAAATCTATTTCGCACTGTCAATACATGGAATTAGTCTCTTTTGCACTGTCATTACATGGAATAAGTCTCTTTTGCACTGTCATTACATCAAATAAGTCTTTTTCGCACTGTCATTACATGTAACAAATCTTGTTCGCACTGTCATTATATGGAATAAATCTATTTCGCACTGTCATTGCATGGAATAAATCTTTTTCGCACTGTCATTACATCGAATAAGTCTCTTTCGCACTGTCATTACATGGAATAAATCTATTTTGCACTGTCATTGCATGGAATAAATCTTTTTCGCACTGTTATTACATGGAATAAGTCTCTTTCGCACTGTCACTACATGGAATAAATCTATTTCGCACTGTCATTACATGGAATAAGTCTCTTTTTCACTGTGATTACATGGAAGAAATCTATTTCGCACTGTTATTACATGGAAGAAATCTCTTTCGAACTTTATATGTACTATATGCCGTTTTATATCCAACATGGTTACAGCCTAGATTCCATATTATGATATCCAACATAGTAAAAGCCTAGATTCCGTGTTATGATATCCCACATAGTTAAAGCCTAGATTCCGTGTTATGATATCCCACATAAATAAAGCCTAGATTCAGTGTTATGATATCCCACATAGTTAAAGCCTAGATTTCGTGTTATGATATCCCACATAGTTAAATCCTAGATTCAGTGTTATGATATCCCACATAGTTAAAGCCTAGATTCCGTGTTATGATATACCACATAGTTAAAGCCTTGATTCCGTGTTATGATATCCCACATAGTTAAAGCCTAGATTCCGTGTTATGATATCCCACATAGTTAAAGCCTAGATTCAGTGTTATGATATCCCACATAGTTAAAGCCTAGATTCCGTGTTATGATATCCCACATAGTTAAAGCCTAGATTCAGTGTTATGATATCCCACATAGTTAAAGCCTAGATTCCGTATTATGATATCCCACATAGTTAAAGCCTAGATTCCGTGTTATGATATCCCACATAGTTAAAGCCTAGATTCCGTGTTATGATATCCCACATAGTTAAAGCCTAGATTCAGTGTTATGATATCCCACATAGTTAAAGCCTAGATTCCGTGTTATGATATCCCACATAGTTAAAGCCTAGATTCCGTGTTATGATATCCCACATAGTTAAAGCCTAGATTCAGTGTTATGATATCCCACATAGTTAAAGCCTAGATTCAGTGTTATGATATCCCACATAGTTAAAGCCTAGATTCCGTGTTATGATATCCCACATAGTTAAAGCCTAGATTCCGTGTTATGATATCCCGCATAGTTAAAGCCTTGATTCCGTGTTATGATATCCCACATAGTTAAAGCCTTGATTCCGTGTTACGATATCCTACATAGTTAAAGCCTAGATTCCGTATTATGATATCCCACATAGTTAAAGCCTAGATTCAGTGTTATGATATCCCACGTGGTATCAAACAAAATGCCATATTATGATATCCCACGTGGCTACAGCTTATTAATATATCCCACATAGTTTGAGTCTGTATGCCGTATTATGATAGACAACATGGTTACAACCTAGATTCCTTATTAGGATTTCCACAGAGTTACAGCTTAGATGGCGTAGTATGATATATCAGACTGTTACAGTCTCGATGCCGTATTATGATATCCCACAAGGTTATATACTAGATGCCGTATTATGATATCCCACAAGGTTATATACTAGATGCCGTATTATGATAACCCATATGGTTACAGCTTAGATGCTGTATTATGATATCCCATATGGTTACAGCTTAGATGCCGTATTATGATATCCCATATGGTTACAGCTTAGATGCCGTATTATGATATCCCATATGGTTACAGCTTAGATGCCGTATTATGATATCCCATATGGTTACAGCTTAGATGCCGTATTATGATATCCCATATGGTTACAGCTTAGATGCCGTATTATGATATCCCATATGGTTACAGCTTAGATGCCGTATTATGATATCCCATATGGTTACAGCTTAGATGCCGTATTATGATATCCCATATGGTTGAAATTGTTCGTGACAATTGATCATATATTAAAATATGGTTGTGAATAACATAGTCTGGGATTTTTTTAAAATGAAAATCAGAGTAACGGCCAAGAGAGGACGGGTCAGTTTTGAGAACTCTAATGGCATATTCCAGACACAATGGCGTCCTCGACTGGAGCTCGGGTCAGGGCGTGCATTTCTGTACTACATTTATACGTACTTAACGTTTATACAATCATCACGAAACCCACATGAATATAAAACATGCTATCACCTTGCGAATACATGAAAGACCATACCTTGTCTGGTAGAAACCTTTATGCCAAAATTGCAGTATGAAATATTATCATTATAATCCATTTAATCATTATAGAAGCCGACCACAGACGGTTGGACCTAATTTGTATCGGCAATTAATTACATGTATTGATAAAAATGTGACTACTGGGGCAAAAGCACTATAATTATTGATCCCCCGACGGATTTCATATAATCGGAAGTACTTTTCGAAAGAGCTAATTCTCGAGGATAGCGAACAGAACAGTGTATTAGACTGTATATTAGATGGACGTAGCTAGACGTAACAGAACAGTGTATTAGACTGTAGATTAGATGGACGTAGCTAGACGTAACAGAACAGTGTATTAGACTGTAGATTAGATGGACGTAGCTAGACGTAACAGAACAGTGTATTAGACTGTAGATTAGATGGATTTAGCTAGACGTAACAGAACAGTGTATTAGACTGTATATTAGATGGATTTAGCTAGACGTAACAGAACAGTGTATTAGACTGTAGATTAGATGGATTTAGCTAGACGTAACAGAACAGTGTATTAGACTGTAGATTAGATGGATTTAGCTAGACGTAACAGATCTGGAATTTACGCGTGCAGTGTAACATAGTAGTAAGTTTGCAGAGTTGGAAAAAGTCACATTAAGAAATTGTAACTAAACTTCACTCTTTATCTGTTACTGCTGACAGCTAAGGGGAAAGGAACACAAATTAGCTGAATTTGTTAAATCATCGTTACTAATGGCATTGCATTGAATTTTCTAGAATGGTGACGTAACTATAACGTGGTTTTTACACGAAAACAGCATTGTGAACTTTTAAGACATACTATTTATTTTTTTGACAGGAATAACACTGGGTTCAACGTTAGTTATCTTGTAAAAAAAAATGGCAAACAAAATATTGCAAATATTAATTAATTGTACCAAATATCCAAAATAATGCAAATATTAATTAATTGTACTAAATATCCAAAATAATGCAAATATTAATTAATTGTACTAAATATCCAAAATAATGCAAATATTAATTAATTGTACTAAATATCCAAAATAATGCAAATATTAATTAATTGTACTAAATATCCAAAATAATGAAAATATTAATCAATTGCTAACAAACATAAAAAAATGCAAATATTAACTGATTGATAACAAGCATTTAAAATAATGTAAATATTGATTGATTGCTAACAAACAACCCAAATAATGCAAATATGAACTGGTTGGATATATAAAAAACAAATAATGTAAATATGAATTGATTTCCAACAAACATCCACAATAATGCAATATGGATTGATTGCTAAGAAACAACCCAAAATAATGCAAATATTAGTTGATTTCCAACAAACATCCACACTAATGCAAATATGAATTGATTCGATATAAACAACCAAAATAATGCAAATATGAATTGATTCGATATAAACAACCAAAATAATACAAATATGAATTGATTCGATATAAACAACCAAAATAATGCAAATATTTATTGATTGGATATAAACAACCAAAATAATACAAATATTATTTGATTGGATATAAACAACCAAAATAATGCAAATATGAATTAGTTGGATATAAATAACCAAACTAATGCAAATATGAATTGGATGGATATAAATAACCAAACTAATAGAAATATTATTTGATTGGATATATTGCCAACTCAAGGAATCAACCTAGAATGGATGAGTCACTCTTTAGATAACACTAGAATGGATGAGTCACTCTTTAGATAACACTAGAACGGATGAGTGACTCTTTAGATAACACTAGAATGAATGAGTCACTCTTTAGATAACAATAGAATGGACGAGTCGCTCTTTAGATAACACTAGAATGGACGAGTCGCTCTTTAGATAACACTAGAATGGACGAGTCACTCTTTAGATAACACTAGAATGGATGAGTCACTCTTTAGATAACACTATAATGGATGAGTCACTCTTTAAATAACACTAGAATGGATGAGTCACTATTTAGATAACACTAGAATGGATGAGTCACTCTTTAGATAACACTAGAATGGATGAGTCACTCTTTAGATAACACTAGAATGGATGAGTCACTCTTTAGATAACACTAGAATGGATGAGTCACTCTTTAGATAACACTAGAATGGATGAGTCACTCTTTAGATAACACTAGAATGGATGAGATAACACTCTTTAGATAACTCTTTAGATAACACTAGGGCATAATAACCCGCATGAAGAAAAAAATCGTGTGAAAATTCTTTAATAAAAGATACAGACATACAGACAGACACACGTTTGGGGGTAACATATACACATAAAACACCTTTTATGCGAGGGGTGGAATGGGGATGGCATCTTTATAGTGCCTCCACCCCGCCAAAAAAACAAAACAACAACATTAAAGCAAATATTATTTGATCGCCAACATATATCCAAAATATTGTAAATATTAATTGACTATCAACAAATATCCAAAATACTGAAAATAATAATTGATTACATCTAAACATCCAAAACAATACAAATTTTAATTGATTGCCAACAAACATCCAAAACATTGCACATATTATTTGACTGCCAAAATAACAATTTAAATAATGCAAATATTAAATGACTGCCAAAACAAACCAATCTAAATAATGCAAATATTAAATGACTGCCAAAATAACAATCTAAATAATGCAGATATTAATTGATTTAAATAATGCAAATATTAATTGATTTAAATAATGAAAATATTAAAATAACAATCTAAATAATTCAAATATTAATTGACTGCCAAAATAACAATCTAAATAATGCAAATGTTTATTGACTGTCAAAATAACAATCTAAATAATGCAAATATTATTTGATTTAAATAATGCAAATATTAAAATAACAATTTAAATAATGCAAATATTAATTGATTTAAATAATGCAAATATTAAAATAACAATTTAGATAATGCAAATATTAATTGATTTAAAAAATGCACATATTAATTGACTGCCAAAATAACAATCTAAATAATGCAAATATTAATTGACTGCCAAAATAATAATCTAAATAATGCAAATATTAAATGATTGCCAAAACAACAAGTTAAACAATGCAAATATTAATTGATTGCAAACAACAAAAATAATGCAAAGTTTAATTGATTGCTAAGAAACAACCAAAATAATGCAAATAATAATTGATTGCCAACAAACATCCGAAATCAATGCAAATATTATCTGATTGCCGATAAACATTCAAAATTATATTAAACAACATTTTTGAAACATTGCAATTTACATGTATGGTAATGACATTGAAACTATTTGTAACAGCGTTGGAGTTGCTAATTATATTGCGTAGTAATGACATTAAAAATGGTTGTAACAGCTTTAGAATCAAGATGGCTATTCAGTTGTTTTGTCATGTCGTCTGTCAGATGACACATGGGTCTTGACTGTCACGTCGACTTTTAAATGACACCTTGCACATGAGTCTCATGTTGTCTTTTAGATAGCATCTTGTGCATAGCTGTCATGTTTTCTTGTGGAGGGTACATCGTAGGTGACTGTTATGTTGTCTTGTAGATGACAATAGGTGCCAGAGGCCACGGGTTCGAACCCCAGCCGGGTCATACCAAAGACTTATAAAATTGGTACCAGCAACTACTTCTCTGGCGCTCAGCATTAAGAGGTTTGTGTTAGGACTGGTCGGCTTGGTGTCAGAATAATGTGACTGGGTTGTACATCATGCGACATGATGCCCGAGTGCTTAACTTCACACTATACAACTAGCACGCTTCAGACATTGTAGCGATATTACTGAAAAGCTGTTAATCCAAATTACACCCACCCACCCACCCCCACACACAGACATGACACCTTGTACATGAATGTCTTGTTATCTTATCGAGTAGATGACACCAAAGCAGAATGTATCATACGTACATTACTGTGGTAGTTTGATGCTATTCTAAATGGCCGACATATAACAGCATTTATTACATCTTTACGAATAGCCTGAAGCGTAATTGTCTGCACAAATAAGAATTAAATAAAATGACGACTTTTAATACAAAAATTTGTTACGATTATTTGATGAAATAATAAATACAAGTAAACATCATTGCTTATAAAGATCTTCCATCCAAAATCGGAATGAATGTCGACTACATTTTTAACTAGTTGTTTCCATTTAATAACCCATTGGCGTTTGTAGGCAAGTGGACACAACTGGATGCATTAGACAATACTATGAACAGTAAAGGACGAGTTCGCTCCCTCGTGGAATGAAAG